>JAYJME010001049.1:0-18164 GCA_036873775.1 Costaria costata | reverse complement strand
ACCATAGACCCTCGCATCCCTACAAATGCCGGGACGCGGAGCACGTCGGGTTTTCACCAACCAGGGAAGACATTGCTTGCACCATGCACGAAGTGCCGTGAGGTGTTCGGCGAGTCGCATGAAGGGTGAACTGAATCCTACCAAGAACCGCTTGTGAAGGGTGAACTGAATCCTACTAAGAACCGCTTGTCAGACAGACTTCGGCACCTTCGGCACCTTGTGCCTACGTTCTTGATTATGGATGACAGTGTCCAGTGAGTTGGTTTGCTTTAAGGCGTGGAAACTTCTAGAGACAAGGTATACGAAGCGACAAACAGATGACAACAGCGGTCAAATCATAGTGTGAGCGGCGTGCGAACACCATAATTTACTAACCCATCTTTCACGAACACCATATTTTGCGAACGCCATACACTAACAATAAAAAACTGAATTTCACGAGCACCACGCCCATAGTATCACCGTGTTGCGCGCGTGTGGCCCAGCTCCTCACATAACAGCAGTTCAGACCAGGGCATTAATTAGCTGTTGTGTGCGGGCGCAACTTTTGGGTCAGCCGAGAAAAACAAATTGAGGCGCTTTTTCGGAGTTCGAACCCGTACGCGAAAGGCATGTTTTAGGCGTCTAAACGCACTTTCATCAAGTGGTTTTCGGACGTAAATTTCTGCGGCGCTCGCAACACGCTTGCCGCCCGTGTTGCTTTGCGCGTTGCTGGTGCCCTAATTAATACCCTGGTTCAGACAACACCACCTACTCCGGCAGATCTGGCTGCTTCGTGTGGCCGAAGCTACAATATAGGTAAATGTGGATACCATGTCCCCGGAACCAACACGCCTACTCATATAAGTCGAAACCCCAGCATCTTCGAGAAGGCCGTTGTCGAAGGCATTGCTTGGGAACTCGGGAGATGGTCATGTCTGGATCTCGCCACGGAGCCTTTCCCTCCACGTTCCGCCGAAGGATCCTCCGCGGTGGCTATACTGCCTGGCGGATTATCCGCATCGGGACTTAGAAAGGCCCCGCTAAATGGTCCTTTGACCCGAGCACCGCGAGAGCAATGGCAACTGTTCGCACGCCCTCTGCTCTCAATTGTCACCTTCTCAACTTCTCAGCTTCTCAACTTGGCTTCTTGCCTACTGGTCACCTCTCCCTGTCCTGTCATCGGCCTGCTGTCTCAGCCCGAGTTGTCTCTCACTCAGCCGTCGTAGTTCAATAGTTAGAACACTCTGCTACGCAAGAGAGGAGTGGGGTTACGACCCACCGGCGGTGACGATCTACAGTAGGAACCTCAAAAATATAAATAAGCATACCTAACTAGAAGTGCGTAATAGTGAACATAAATAGATGTGCCAATGCTATTGATCCCCACCATTAAACGGATACACGAGCTGGTTCCAGCAACTAAACATAAAATTCCACATTCGGGCAATAAAACAATAAATAAATACACTGAAACTCACAAAACAAAGCATATCCACGTGACCGCATCAACAAGGGGAACGCGTTGGCGAAGCTGGTTTTGGCGTGCGAGCAATAGTTCGTGAGATATGGGAATTGTTCGAAATACTTGGGGAGGCGCTGTCGCATACCAGTAGGGATTTAATCGGTCGCTAGTAAAACCCATGCAATTAATATTTTGGCCATAAATAGGTCAATACGTCCAACAATTCGACGCTACTAATAGCTAGTAGGCGTGTTGACATGATCGCATCAACAAGGGGAAGACGTCCGTGACACTTGTTTCGTTCTGCCAGCTGTACAAGGCTGTTATAATAAACGCCTGCCAAAGTACTATTCATAGAACAATGATTGAGCTCTTCGGCAACCCTAGGGGGACCATTTACTTTCACGGAAGTCGCTTTAGCGCCAGGAGTGAAGAAGAGTGGAAATCAAGCTTTCGCAGGGGTATTTAATCTTCATGGTCGTACGAAAACACGTCACAGGGGCCTTTTTTTGTCTTTTTTCGTCCGTAATTTTGGGTCAAAATTGCCGAAAACTCCCCCAAAAACGTCAAAATATCTCCTTAACCCTTTTACTACCCCAAAAAATATCCCACACTATGTTCAAGTATTTTTGTCCCCAAAAACCGTTTCCGGCTCTAAAGGGGTTAAGCACAAAATAAAAAATTTCGAAAAAGGCCCTGGTGCTATGTTTTCGTATGGTCATGAAGATCAACCCCGCCAAATTTCGTTTTCCAACTCTTTTTCAATCATGACGCACAAGTTTGAAGCCGGAAAGTCCGAGTAAGCCTTACAATCTGTTAGCGCGGATCTTTCAGGTAGTTTTTGTCTTTCTAATTGTGTCGGCAGGTCCGCAGCGCATCAGTCTCTTGGAATTTTATCTATTGATGCGAAAAAGTGGTGCAGCCGCGTTTTTGGCCAGTTTTGGCCCGTTTTGGGTGCGGGTTGGGGTCAGGGTTAGGGTTAGGGTTGGGTTGGGTCTACGCCCCTACCTTGATCCCACCAGCAGGGGTTTGCTTCCTAGCCCGTAGATGTCAACAGCCTACCCACATGAAGATTCGCGCGAACATATTGTAAAAGGAGTTTCTGAATGTAGCTGAAACCAACTTGTATTACAGTGGAAGTACACAGGCTAATGGGATATTCTCCTTTCCTGTTGACCCTGGATTATATCCCGGAGAATTCCCACTATACCACAATTTGGTGGCATGCTTCCATTGCGGGTGGTCCGGAAATACACCCTCAGTTTGTTGGCTTTACGTGGACCGCTGTTGTTATGATTATTTATTATAATCGTCACACGTTTTCGACACTTGTCCCCTCTGCTGTCCCAGATGGGGATAAAATAATACCACTCTGTCCGTAAATATAAGAACCGTTTGGTATCGAATATGAACATTAAACGGTGATTAAATTTCCAGACCGAGCGGTATAATGCTATATATATAACGTACCGGTATATATTCCGCTGTATGTATGTTTGGGCGTGACGCGTAAGCGATGAAGGACAGCGAAGAAGTCTACACAGAGGGCCGATTTGGCGGCCGTGTGGGATGCCATGGCATGATACTCACCATCCGACGGAGAAGGAAACCCAATCTCGTGCGGTTTCCTGTCTCGTCTTTAAATTGTCGGTAAGTACCAGTAGCTCGCGACTACTCGTATCAGTACCGGGTGTTTGCAAAGAAAAGTTATAACCCACTTTCGGGAGCCAGGAAAATAGACACCACAACATTCAGCGGTGCGGGTTATCAACCGTCTATTTCTAGTGGGGAGCGCGCAGCAGCATGGGGAGTATCACGTTGCGCTCGTGCCGTACAACCCCCTGTGTTGTAGCTCTCAAAGTAAAACATCACCCCCTTAACCCCTTTAGAGCCGGAAACGGTTTTTGGGGACAAAACGACTTGGAAATAGTGTGGAATACTTTTTGCGGCAGCAAAAGGGTTATAACTATTACCCCCTTATCAAATATCACCCTCTTACAAAATATCACCCCCCTAAAACCTACTTCGTAGAACCCCCTTTGGGACTTGAGAGGGGGAAGATTGTCGAAACAAAATCGACGACTACAGCGTCGGCAATACGACGCAACCTAACACTAGTAACACTACTGCTGGGGTAGGGCATCATCGGTACAGAGTACCCAAAAAACTTCAACGCAACCAGCAGTGCACGAAACGCGCGCTGCATGGTTATAAGACCGGCGTTCCCGGCGGAGCAGTAGGCGAATCTCGCCCCTACTAGAGTTGATGTCGTGGGTTCAAATCCCCCCGAGTGCATAATCGTATAATACTCGTGGGGGCTTTTTCTTACGTGAAAAAAAAATGACTTGCGGAAAGCGCGAGATCGAGAGTTACCAAAAATTCGACAAAAAAACGACGAGCAGTGGGAATGCTGAATCCTATGCGCGATACAAGTGAAGACTCGAACCGTAGTGGGGAGGGGGGAGAAGAGCCTGTTCAATAGCCCTACAGTAGATCTGACTTACCATTAGGGAGGGAGCTGGAGTAGAAGGGTGAAAATAGGAATTGTGCGGCGCGCTGACACCCTAGAAGGCGGATATTAAGAACACACTTGCACACCCCGGACAGATCAGCTCACCGTAGCTCGAGCTAGCTCTTTGAAGAGCTAGCTCACCGGTGAGCTACTTGAGCTACATGAGCTGCACATGTTTTCCTTGGCTTGAGCTATAGGCGATAGCTCATCTGCACATGTTTTCAAAGCTTGAGCTATAGAGGATAGCCCATCTGCACATATATGTCCAGAGTGAGCTATAGGAGCTACATGAGCTAGCTCATCTGCCCCGAGGTGAGCTATAGGAGCTACATGAGCTACGCATGTTGTCCTCGGCTTGAGCTATAGGCGGTAGCTCATCTGCACATGTTTCGAAGGCTTGAACTATAGGCGATAGCTCATCTGCACATGTTTTCAAAGCTTGAGCTATAGGCGATAGCTCATCTGCACGTGTTTTAAAGGCTTGAGCTATAGGCGGTAGCTCATCTGCACATGCTTTGAAGACCTGAGCTCCAGGCGGTAGCTCATCTGCACACGTTTTGAAGGCCTGAGCTATAGGCAATAGCTCATCTGCACATGTTTGCCCCGCTTGAGCTATAGGCGATAGATCATCAGCTATAGGCGATAGCTCATCTGCACATGTTTGCCCCGCTTGAGCTATACCAGGTAGGCGATAGATCATCTGCACATGTTTTCAAAGCTTGAGCTATAGGGGATAGATGAGCTAGCTCACGAGCTGCATACGTGCATAATAGGACGACATCAACACAAACAACCATACATTTTTTGTAGGTACCTGACGATAGGTCGACACCCGGCAGAATGATATTTTTCCGTTGTCTGCTGTAATTACACACACCACAAGAGGCGCTCGCACACAACAGAACACAACACCAACACCAACACCAACAGCCGTAGCATGCCCCCGACCCGGGGCAGCATCTCTAGCGGCGCTTCGGCCGTAGACCAGGCTGGCGGCGGGCAGCAAGCGGATCCATCGATGCATGTGGACCCCGCGAACAACGCCATCGATGTGGACGAGGACAACGATGACGATCGAACCAAGGCTGCAAACAAGGTGCGTGGTTCGGAGGTCGTGTTATTTGGTCCCCCGTACACCATGCTGCTGCTGTTCGAGCTGCACAATCCAATCTGTACGCCTCTCTGGAGTAGTTGAAGAGTAAGGGTCTGTACTAGTGGTGTGTACTCGCAAGGTGGGTGTACATGTGTGTGGGGAGCTGTAGCTGTACGGGGTTTCATTACTCGTGCACGTGTTTTGTGTTTGGATGCCATACTCGCACGAATACAGATACTCGTAGTCGTAGTTTGTTGTTTTTGTCGGCGGTTGATGTTCTTATGCCTTTTCAGTACGTAGTACCGTGTATTATGTGATGTTATGTGTACAAGATGCCTCGCTTGTTCCGCGCTCTCACGCGTGCTGTGCATCTTCTCACGCTGCGCTCACCAACAGGAGGCCAAGGAGACAGCCATTCGTGATATACCATCACCAAGCGGGTTCAGGCCGTGTATCGTGCCCGGAAAAACAGGCACCCGGTCTATCGTGTACGACCATGGCGAGAGCAGGAGAGATTCGAGCACGATTGCTCGGAGCCAGACCCGAAGCAGCAGCGCTGGTTCTGTGCGCATTCGAAAGCCTGCCGGGCATTGTACGAAGGGGAAAGCTCAAGCTTAAGCTTCACGTAGACACCATGGAGATAAATGGGGGCAGCGGCGGGTCTTCTGTGTTTTGCGATGGGACTTCATCTGTTGTCGGTTGCCTGCTTATCTTTTTGGCGATGTAGATGCTTTTTTTGTTTCCGCCTCTCTCTTGTCTCTTTTTCTTTGTACCTTGTCATAGGCTGCAGCCACGGAAGCCGTGTTTAAGGAACGTGGGCGGGTTGGTTTTTCACTGGCGTTTGCAGCGTACCACTAGTACTGGTAGTAGCCAAATGTATCATGTTCACGTTGTCTTTATCAGTCAATCAAGTGCTGTCGCTCGTACCGTCGTTGAAATTTCATAGGAATGGTAAGCTATACAACCCATATTATTCCTATACATTCACACTTGTCCCGGAGGGTGGGCTTTTTCAGCTATTCATCTTACATGCATGTTTGCTGAGAAAACGCTACGGTGATCTGCGTACATGAGCTATTATTACGTTCTCCGGGAGGGGGTGAGCTATGGGCGACAGCTCATCTGCACATGTTTTCCCCGTCTTGAGCTATGGGCGGTAGCTCATGAGCTATGATTACGTTCTCCGGGGGTGAGCTATGGGCGATAGTTCATCTGCACATGTTTTCCCGTCTTGAGCTATAGGCGGTAGCTCATGGGCTATGATTACGTTCTCCGAGGGTGAGCTATGGGCGGTAGTTCATCTGCACATGTTTTCCCGTCTTGAGCGATAGGCGGTAGCTCATCTGCGCGTGTTTTGAAGGCCTGAGCCATAGGCGGTAGCTCATCTGCACACGTTTTGAAGGCCTGAGCTATAGGCGATAGCTCATCTGCACATGTTTACCTCGTTAGAGCTATACCAGCAGGCGGTAGCTCATCTGCGCATGTTTCGAAGGCTTGAGCTATAGGGGATAGCTCATCTGCACATGTTTTCAGAGCTGGAGCTATAGGCGATAGCTCATCTGCACGTGTTTTGAAGGCTTGAGCTATACTGGTAGGCGGTAGCTCATCTGCACATGTTTTGAAGGCCTCAGCTATAGGCGGTAGCTCATCTGCACATATTTTAAAGGCCTGAGCTATAAGCGATAGCTCATCTGCACATGTTTCCCCCGTCTTGAGCTATAGGCGATAGCTCATCTGCACATGTTTTCAAAGCTTGAGCTATAGAGGATAGTTCATCTACACATGTTTTCAAAGCTTGAGCTATATGATCTGCCTGAGCTAGCTCATCTGACCCCATGATGAGCTATAGGAGCTACATGAGCTACACATGTTTCCCCCGTCTTGAGCTATAGGCGGTAGCTCGTGTGCACATGTTTTCAAAGCTTGAGCTATACACGATAGATGAGCTAGCTCATGAGCTGTCCGGGGTGTGCTACATTTCCGCCCAGAGTGATAAGAGACTTTATGAGGCGGCTGTACACATCACCCAGCATTCGATTTCAAGAAACATTGACATGGTATGATATGGTATGATAACGAGGCAAGGCCGATGCACAACCCCATGGGCTAGTTTTTAATATGACATCCAACGAGTAGAAATGTCGCAAAAAACGCATCGGACTGGAAAAGAAAAGGCTACTGTCAAGTGAAAGTGAGAAATGCTTCGACTCAAAAGCACAGCCCCTAGACTGTACGGTGGTGGCGGGGCTCGGAAGGTACCTCTGCTGCATTGCTGTAAGTACTATCCCGCTGTACTATTTATTAGCCCTCTTTCGGTAGTAATCAGGACCAATTATGCTTAATAATAGGACAAATAGAGTAATACAGTCGATACCAGCAGGATTTTATGACTACTGTATCGTATGTCCTGATTACTACTACTACTATTACGGGGGAACATATTAATAGTACATAGGACCAAATATTGTTATTAATAGCAAAAAATAAGGAAATATATACTTCGAAGTAGGTTTTGGTATCGACAGTAGGTTCTACCGTGTCTACAGTAGGTCCTATTAACTATGGACCAAGTATTGTTGGCAATAATAGGGGAAATACAGGTTTTGGTGTCTACAGTAGGTCCTATTAACTATGGTCCCCCGTAATAGTACGATGCAAACAGTAGGGGGGCACCCGAGCTACTAGTATAGTAGTGGTATAGTACTAGTACAATGCAAGGAAATCTCTGACACGCACGCACGTACGTACCCATCACGACACTACACAGCCGTACTGCTACGCGATCCCACTATTACTTTCGACCATACATAGTACCATAGTAATAGTAATAGTCCTCCCATAGACCCAAAAACCTATATATTCCCATATTTTTAATATTACGGGAGACCATAGTTAATAGGACCTACTGTAGAAACCATAGGACCTACTGCAGACACCACAACCTGTATATTTCCCTATTTTTCGCTAACAATATTTGGTCCATAGTTAATAGGACCTACTGTAGACACAATAGAACCTACTGTATTCACCAAAACCTATACATTTATCTATTTGTGCTAACAATATTTGGTCCTATTTACTATTGTCCCCCCTAATAACCATATTTGGTCTTCTTCACTAGGTCTTTATTATTAATAGTAATACTACCACTCTGTCCTTTGTCCGAATATGTAATAACCGTTTGGTAATCATATTGAATACCACACGGTGCTTATATTTCCGTACATACTAAGGAGTATAATAGTGGTATATCATAAGTGGCGCCGTACCTTGCCGTCGCGGAATCAAAGGTGAGCGAGCCCGTGTCCGAGTGCACCCCCAAGGCAAGCAGCGTGGCTTCCGCCTCCTCCATTTGCAAACCCCGCTCCTGAAGGCGCTCCGTGATGATTGTCGACACCGACCCCACCTGTAATTTGATTGGTCAACGGTTGATTCCAATGACTTTGATTGGTCGCGACATTACTATTAGTAAAGCTATACAGGTGCGGTCTCATCAACCTTCTGTATATTTATAATAGTATTGTGGGAGCGCGCCGCTGTGTCATGTGTACGATTTTATTATCATGCGGCATGGGTGTCGGAAATATGCTTGCATTATATGATATGATAGCCCAGGCCTGGTTTGAGTGACCAACTGGTGTAATTGCCACTTTTTAAAACATTTGTTTAAACGTTTGTTTCGACATTTTCCCCCTTGAAGTTCCAGAGGGGACACCGTAAAAGGATGCTGGGGTTTCGCACGGATCGGCGTTATCGCACGGGGGTGCGTAAAAAAAGCAAGAACGAACTGTTGTAATTGATTTTCGCACGGGCGTTGTCGTTACATCGCACTAGGGATGCGATAGCTACTGTAAACAACACTCTGTCCGCAAATATAAGCACCTTACTGATACTAAAGTTACCATAAAACGTTTCTTATATTTCTGGACAGAGTGGTATTAATACAGTACAGCAGTACATCCACTTCGGCCGTAGGGTTGCGTGTTACCGCGACTGGCTCCGGGACACTTGGGGTACTGAGCTGCAGCAATAAAAAAAAGTACCTGGTACTGGTTACGAGTATTGCGGTGCTTTCATATCGCGGTTATTGCGGTACTGGTATCACCGGCACGAACATTCTCCCACGTTTGCACAAAAGAAACGCACATGGGTCCGGTATACAGCAGTGCCGTACTGCAGTACCGTACGTATTGAAGTAGCATAGCCGCCGTGATCTTATCCAGTGTCGCACGAATCGGCGATAATATCGCACGGAGGGGTGGGTAAACATAATCAAGAAACAAGCGATTTCATTTATTTTCGCACGGGTATTGGCGTTATCGCACGCATCGGCGTTCTTATCGCATGGGGGGGGTGCGTAAAACAAAAACGAAGTGATTTAAAAAACGATCGCACCCCCGTGCGTTCACCCGCATCCTTACAGTACTATACTGCTGTACCTAGTACATCTTGCATTAACAGTTATGCCTGTTTTGCTCGATGTTCGGGTCAATCCGTCAACCCATCGGCCCATTCGTCCATACCTTTTCTATGACAGCTGCACCTTTTCTATGACACCCGTGCATATTCTATGGCATCCGCACCTTCTCTATGGCATCGATACCTTTTATACGAGTATGGCATCGGTACCTTTTCTAGGATATCGGTACCTTTTCTATGGCATCCGTACCTTTTCTATGACATTCGTACCTGTTACATGACATCCGTACCTTTTCTATGGCATTCGTACCTTTTCTATGGCATTCGTACCTTTTCTATGGCATCCGTACCTTTTCTATGATATCCGTACCTTTTCTATGATGAGGGTCGTGGCGTTGATGTCCGTGCTCTGCTCCACGTGGTGGTCTACCACATGCACCTGTACAAAACGCACAAACGTACCAGGTATTTTACAAATGCTAGGGCTGTGAGATGGCTATTAATAGACTTGACGACCAGTTACTAGTTGGCTGGACTTGACGGCCAGCTACTAGTTGGGTGTTGGCTCGACTTGACGGCCAGCTACTATTAATAGTTGGCTGGCGGAGTAAACCAACTAACCGACTTTACTATCTTATCACAAAAACCAAGGGTACACGAAAAAAAAAAATCCCGACACCATCACTCTATATCCATTTGGGAGGCCCAGACAGGCAGGGATACACTAAAATCAAGTAAAATACAAATATGTAAAAAAAAAACACTTTTCGTAATTTTGTTGAGAAATCCAACCGCACTGCTTTTTTTTTTTAACATGTTGACCTGGGGAAGAAGTGTATACTCGTAGGTCGATTTCTCTCTTTGTCGAGTAACCCTGCAAAAAACACACACAATTTGAGCCATAATAAACGTATATAGAAACCCGTAAATCACCGCGTGCAACTACAGCAGTGACTGAAATGGCTACGAGCCAAGCTACTGTCAAACTAAAAAATAGTAAAATCGTAGATCACCACGTCGTACCAACCTCAAGAACCCAATGATACGCAGGTCATGCTCAACCGCGTTTCTATCATGCCATCAAAGTCCTTCGAAGTATACACTTATTCGACAAGTTATACTTCGTACGAGTAGCTATTAATACTATTAATACAGTATTAACACTTCGTTCTCGGTGAAGAAGTAGGGTCGAGTATTTCATACTGTATGACGGGGTACAGCATACCTGTGAGGCGTAAGAAACGAGGGTTGCTGCCGCCCCGCCCCCGCCCCGCCCCCACTCAGCAGCATTCCTATCCTATCACCAACAGACCATATATACCCTGGTTCGATTATTACTCCTGTACTACTGTAACATAAATAACAGAAACCAGGTACATAGACTATCTTCCAAGGGTATGTTCGGTAGGGTACGTACCAAAGTATACCGGGGGTATTTTCTCGGTAAATACTCTACCGAACCGTACCGGGATGCTTGGTACGGCCTCAATACCGAACCATACCGGAATGTTCGGTACGAACTCAATACCCTACCGAACCCTACCGGACTTTTCGGTACGGCCTCAATACCCTACCGAACTATACCGGAGAGTTTGGTACGAACTCAATACCGGTACCCGACACTTTGGTAAGGGTATTTACCGGTATATACACCCAATCTAAGTGGTTCGGTATGGCCTCAATACCCTACCGAACTATAACGGACTGTTCGGTACGGCCTCAATACCCTACCGAACCCTACCTGACTGTTCGGTACGACCTCAATACCCTACCGAACTGCACCGGAGGGTATGGTACCCTACCGAACTATAACGGAGAGTTCGGTACGACCACCAAAAACATCCCGTGTACCGGTATACCCTACCGAACATAGCCTTGAAATATATGTAGTGCACCAATCAATTTAAACATGTGATAATATAGCATTATGGTGCACCAATCAACATACATACTGGTATGCGGCAATACCTCGTATAGTATTAAATTGCACCAATCAACATGAAGATGCGGTAATATACGTAGTGTTTATTAACAGTTGCACCAATCAAAACCAACACGCGGTAATATATAATCCAATCGCGCCAATCATCGTAAACATGAGGTAATATAGTCTCCAGTTGCACCAATCAACATGAACACGTGGTAACATCGTACTCAGCTGCACCAATCAAAAACAAACTTGCGATAATAAGGTATTTCAGTTGCGCCACAGTGTGTTCGCCTGTACCATGTGCTGTCTGCACCCCTTACACACAGCAGGGGCTCCACTCAACCCGACGAGAAACAAAGCCACTCAAGACAGACTGCATCGCACGTCAACACAAATGACTGAATCTGATTCTGCTCGCGGCACTCACCATCACGTGCGCGACATCGACCAGGGATTCGAGGGAGGGTTCCTCGTCCACCTTGTTACAAGCCATCGCCTTCCTTGGTACAGCCGCCGACTCCCTGGGGCCGAACGCCTTATCGAAAACCGTGGCCATTATCGCCAGTGTCCGCGCACCCGCCGGCAGCAACAACAGGCCCTCCTGAGAAAGGGAGGCATAGCGTTTCCGGCGATATTTAGCGCTGGGTTCGGGTGCTTACAAGCTGAAGCGTCAAAGGCACAGGCGATCTTCCGAGCTCTGACGGCCAAGTTCTCCACTGAATGACACGTACCACAAATTTAAAAAAAAGGAAGAAGCAAACGAGCGTGGACAACATAATATTTAGATATGTTTAGAGGTGCTGCTGGCGTGCTTACGAAAAAAAAGGAGGAACTCAACGCCGCACGCTAGGTTTTGTTGGGCGAGAGTAGCTACCCTCTTCGCACCGTGCAGCAAACGATTCATATCTGGTCGGAGATGCACATGGTCGCCAACCACGAACACCACCGACGAAGTATTTTATCGTATAGCTCATGCACAAGTCCGCAGCAACCTATATAAAACTACCTGGTACCAGTTACGTTTTTAAAAAAAAGGCACACATATTGCGTTGGTGCCAGCTTGCAGCAAAGGGCGCAGAAAATAACGAAAAACAAAAAACAAAAGCATCAGCACAACGTATAGACTTCTGCACATACCATACCATATGCACTCGACACGCACCGTCTCCGCCACCAGATAATATAAGTAGCAAACCACGAAAATACCTCTCTACAGCTCAACCTTGACCTGACGGAACCCCTCGCTTACCGCGGCTCCACCTTCTCTCGCCCCTGCCGGCGCTGCAACCGTGCCCACGGCACCCGGAGCCACTCCATTCCCACTCCCTGTCGACTCCGTCCAGCCCGTCCCCCCTTCCGGCGCTGCCCCACCCTTACCCCCGCGCAGAGCCACGGACACCGGTAGGCTCCGGTCAGCGCTGGCCGGTTTCGGAAGAGCAATAATCTCAGGGGCAGGGATCACCGCTTGTTCCGGCGTGGGGGCCTCCTCGAAGTCGCCGAAGTCGCTCCATTCTTCGCCGCTGTCAGACTTAGGCTCGTCGCCGCCGCCGCCACCATCCGCGGCCTCCTCCGCTGCTCCTGCATCTCGGGCTGCGTCTCCGACTTCGGATTGGGAACCCTTACCCTTCTCCGCCGCAACTGTCGCTTCGTCCGGCTGCACGGCGACGACTGTCCCTCCTGTCCCTGTTGCCGCATCCGACACAATCGGTAGCGTAGCCGGCTGCGATGGAGATGGGGGTATCTCCTGCGACGCCGCGGCGGCAGTGGCGGCGGCGGTGGAGTGCAGATCGTCGTGAAAGGCTCCCCAACTATCAGCCGCCCCAATTTCGTCGCCTGGTCTTGGCAGCAATGACACTGGCGAGTTTTCGTCCTCGGCGCTGTCCTTCGGCCCCATCGATTCAGCTGCCTCAAAATGAGGGGCTTGGCCAGGCGCTTCGTCGAACGCTCCCCAAGCGTCGTCGTCTGCCATGCCTGCAACGGTATCAGGCTTGCTTTCTACGTGATCAGCTTCCACCGAATTATTCGAAACCGACTCCTTAAATTGATGAGGCTTCCCTGATGTCGGAGGCGGAGGCTCCGAGCGACCAGCTTCACTATCCTTCGCGCTCCCTCCCGTAGCAGCAGGCGTAGCTTCAACATTTTCGCTTTCTTCGACCGGGCGCGGCGATCCCAACGTCTGTTTTTTTTCTGAGGAGAGCGAGGGAGGCGCGTCGAAGGGCGACCAGGCAGCCTCGTCCGCTTTCCTCCCGTCAACGGTTTCGGCTACATTAAGGTCTACCGGTAACGCAGCACCACCCGCGCTCGCAAATCCCGAATTTCCAAAGCCTCCCCAGTCCATCTCTTCGATCACTACTGCTTTGTCCTCGGCGCCTCTCTTTGAATCCTCAAACAGATCAGCCCCAAGACTCTCCGGTTCAGCTGGTGCAGGCACGCTCTCCTCAAAGTCTCCACGGGTCGGCTCTGTAACCACGGCTACCATCTCAGCAGCGTCTTGCCGCTCCGGCAGCGGTGACGCCGCTGTTTGAGACTCGAGGGCACTGGTTTCCTGCGCCCCCCCCTCGAAGGACTCGATATCGGTCTCGACAGTCAATTCAACGCCCTCCCCGCTGACGCCGACAGGATTCGTCACCACGACGTCGTCTGCGTGAGCATCTGGTTGGACGCATGAGCCGGAGAAGAACGCTGCACCCGATACCACTACGCCGACGCCACACTCCAGAGTCGCTGGTGGTGGCAATCTTCCACCGCTTTGCGTGGGAGACTGCAGACGTTCCTTTCGATCGACTCCTCGCGCCCCCTCCTCTCCCTCCTGCTCCTCCCCATCGTTCTTCTCCCCCTCCTCCTCCTCCTCCTGCTCCTTCCACTCCTTCTCCTCTTCCTGCTCCTGCTGCTCAGTGGGCTCTTTCCCCTCCCTACCAGCTTCCTCGTCCCCCTCCTCCTCCTGATCAGCCACCTCCTCCTCCTGCTGCTCTTGCTCCTGGTCATCGGCCCCCTTCTCCTGACCAGCGACCTCCTCCTTCTCCTCCACCTCCTTATCAGCGGCAAGGTCGACCCACTCACCATCCACCTTTTCCGCCGGCCTGGTATTCCTAGCTAGCGGTTCGCCCCCGGGACGACTCCAAATACCGTGCGCCGAATTAGCCCACGAAGTCGCAGGGGGGTCTAGTTCCGAGATCGGCGCAACCGCTGGTGCGAGTGCGCCTGCAGATGATGGTGGTAGTGGTGGTGGCGGCGTAGCTGATATTGGTAAAATATCGAGTTGGTCCGACTCGCCAGCACCAGCATCGTCGGGGGTGGCGCCTTCCGCTTCCGAAACATCGCCTGGCTTGAGGGTTGATGAAGGGGGCTGTGGTTCACCCTCGGATGGTGTCACTACTCGTACTGCTGCTGCTACTGCTGTTGCTGCTTCTGGTCCGGGCTGTTGGACGAACCCCCAGCCTGTATCGTCGTCACTGCCGCTATCCGCTTTCTTGCGTTCGCTCCCGCCTTTGGTAGTATCAAGAGTTGCTGATTTCGCCTCGCTAATGTTTGATTCGGCGTTGTTGTGCCACAATCCGTCGAGTATATTGGCAATATCGGCGGCGTTGTTGCTGTTGCTGCTACTGCTGTTGTTGTTCGCGACAGCGGCAGCAGCAGCAGCAGTCCCCTCCGCCGCGCTCTGGGCAGATGATGTTGCCGCAGTTTCGAGAGAGCCGCTGCCGCCGCCGCCGTCAATGTTTCCAGCTGGCGCTGAAGGCGGCGCGTCTGGTGGATGGTCAGCCAGGCTGTCAGCGCGAACGCCATCACCACCACCACCACCACCACCACCACCCACACCCACACCACTACCACCACCACTACAGCCGTCTTCCGCTACTTTGCTACCTTCCTCGAGCGAGACTTCCCGCGTCTCCTGCACGAGCAGATCACCAATAAGGCTTGGGGCTGCGGACTTCACTGGAGACGCCTGTTCTGGGCAAGGTTCACCAGGTGCGCCAAGCCCTGCAGCTAGCGCCTCACCGAAGAAGTCATCAGCAGCATTCGCGCGGTCTGATTCCCCTACTTGAAGCCTGCCAGTATCGTGCGGCTGCCCAGCAGGCGACGGTAGGGTAGGGTTCGTGTTCGATTCGACGACAGCTTCGGCGCTACTCGCCGGAGATATTGTCGGGAGCGTCGCCTCAGCTGTGCTGTCACCCTGTTCAGGGCCTTGGCCAGGGGAAGACACAAAGCTATCCCACGAACCCTCCACTGTCTCCGCCATGGCTTGCTCCTTGGTGGACGTGTCAGCCCTGAGGCGCCCGCTGAGCACGCCGAGTGTGGAGTGAGGAAACAGCTTTAGGAGCTACTGTGGGGTTTCCACTTCCGACCTGCATGGATAATGGCTGTCGGGGTTTGGGGTTGTATTTTCGGATTATATATTTTGAAAAAAATATACAGCAGCAGTATGGGGTACTTTTACGTCCACGCGCTGCTATTGCTGCGAGCTTGACTGCGTGCGGTATACTGCTGCTTCGTACCAGGTACGGTACCTGGTATCCTTTTATGTGTGCGTAGCTGTATGGGTGTACACTGCTGCACCTGCTGCTGTAGGCCTTGTCTCCCGGACCTACTACGCGGTTGAGATGCCGTTTGAGAGTACAGCAGTAGTACGCGACATGAGGCTGATTTTTTTTCAAAAAAGAAGAATTTACACATACCAGGTACTGGTAAAGCATTTGTGTACGTAGCTAATTTGTGCTCAGCGACGAACGCCACACTAAATCCTAACAGGTATACTCGTATAATATTTAGCAACGTTGAGATCACAATAAGCCGCAAGCCTCAGCCAAAATAGGAACGCACTACGAGTATATCCCGTCTCTCGCTCTCGTCCAAAAAATACAACTTTGTCAAAAACTTTGTCCTGCCCGTATGTGTGCGTAGCCTACTACTGTCCACCTGTACCCAGGTACTCGTAGAAGATACTCACAAAACGCAGGAGGTCTTGCCATCATCGGGGCTACTACTCGTACTGCTGTCATACCATTTCCACAGCCTCGATCATTCATTGGTCATTGGTCTTCTGGTACCTACCCCGCCAACACTGGATCATCTACGCTCGCCTCCACCACGTCCCCGTTTCACCACTACGGCGGACGCCGTACGCGCGGTTTTGCCACCCCACGTCGACCTGATGACCTCACTCAGCAGACCGAATATTTTGTATGCGCGCGCATGAATGCGCATCAAGGCATACTCGTAAGGCCATGGCAGGCGAGTGGAAGGAGCGCAGCACACAACAGATGTATCGGTATGGACTATTCATATCACCTATCACTCCTGGTGGTATTCCCTAGGTTTACCTAGGGTAGTCTATAACGGAAATTCGAAACCTGTGTCTGTCTGTCCGATGACACAGATGCTCCAAACGACGACAACTCGCCCCCCAGACTGCTTCCAACGTTGACGCGCATACGGTTAAGAGTCCAGCAATAACCATGCTACCAGCCGAGGAAGGGGCGATACATGGTTGGCTAGGACGACCGTTTTTTCTGAGGGTATTTGAGCGTCTTCGCTCACAGCTTATTGCAGTAAAGTAATGTACTACGAGACCCTTTTGAGGTCCAGTTACTACGTACCTATAGCGACGAACACTACCAGGCTACAGTATGGGCTATGACAGTAGTTACTTTGCTGTCGTCTTAGCCCTTAGCCCTTAGCTATATACCAGATATGTCAGGTGCGGTCTTCCCAACCATTTATAGTGGAAGCTCGCAACAGTACGACCACACGGCAGTACAGGTAGTGTCATGCTGGGTGCGTGTCGGAGATACCCTTGCATCGTACCACAGCAGCAGTAGTGTTTGGGCACATTCCCAACATAGACATAGGCAGCCCAGGCTGCTTGCTTCGTGTGACGGATGCTGTGAACGTCTCTTTCTGTTTCCCCTTTGAAGTCCCGGAGAGGTACCGCATACACCGACACAGAGAGAGGCGCCATCCAATCCCATCTGCGTTTGTTTTCGTTTCGTTTTGTGCGTGCGTGTGGTGTGTGTGTCGAACACCTCTCGTGGAGCACCTCCTCCTGTTTGTCATCATCGTGAGCGAATTAAATATTACCCCTGTCTTGTGTACTTGTGACTGCCTCTCTGTACCAGTAGACTGTATACAGAGCTACAAAAGAGTACTACGGTAGTTGGCATAACTACTCTGTGGCTCCTCGCTCTATCTATCTACGGTGTTGGTTGCGTGTTATGGACAGGCGGATGTGATGATTCGTCGCATGCTTGAATCACGCTCAAACGAACGACGCGGTTTTTTTGTTGTGTCGTCTGATCCGCTCAACCACCGTTTGAGCTAAGCAAGTTCCAGGTATGCCCCTGGGTAAGGGGTAATAGCGTATTGGCATCAATCAGGATGGAGGAAGTGCTTCCGCGGGGGGGACTTGCCCTTTGCGATAGGAGATGGCAGGGTACACACACGCACACACGCACACACGCACCTCTGATCTGCTCGCGGCAATGCCCAGCCAATTGCTTAACCCTGCAGCAGCACACCAGACATCGATCGACAGATGACCTGACATCCGCACATCAAGCAAGCCAAATCTATTCTGGGAGTAGTATCGTAGAGGGGGGCCAAAAGAAATGCGCGACTCACGAAGAGTCTCCTGCCGTCGGTGATGATGCAGAAACAATGTAATGATAACAAATGTACCAGGTAAGTATATGTATACCGTAAACTACACAAGATAACACACCCACATAAGATACCACACCCCCCACAGAATACGACACCCCGGTGATAA
>JAYJME010001048.1:0-18172 GCA_036873775.1 Costaria costata | reverse complement strand
CAAGATATATGGCCTCGAGAAAGTGAAGCTGGTGGATGCCTCGTTTTACTCTCAGCAGCAAGTTAGTCCATCGTGATTGTGAATCTGATTATAGCATCCTACGACACAACTACACAACGCAGCCCCAGTTTCGCGAGTCAAGTCTATCGTGTCATACGCTGTTACCAAGTACAGACCCAATCTCCCCCATTTCCCCCCGCAGATAAATGGCCTGAAGAAGGTGAAGCTGGTGGATGCCTCATGGATCTGGACGGAGCCTCACAGTCGGCGTCTCAAGCTCAAGCTCACGGTGCAAAAGGAGGTCGGCAACGGAGCAGTGCTACAGCAGGCCATGGCGATTACCTTCGTTGTGCGAAATCAGCAGTGCGAGAACTGCGCCGCTGCTTTCACGAACAACACGTGGACGGCGGTGGTGCAGGTCCGGCAGAGGGTGGACCACAAGAGGACCTTCTTCTACCTGGAGCAACTCATCCTCAAGCACAGCGCACACAGCCAGTGCACCAACATCCAGGTGCGAACTACGAGTACACAGTACCCTGACCGAGTAGATACCGTTACGTGATTTCGTGTTGAAATATGTTGAAGTCGTGAAGTGTGATGCGTGATGCGTTGCAGACCATCAGGTCGAGGTAACGAGGCGGCTCAGTCAGCGTTTTGAGCTCGACCGTCGCGTGCTGGCGGTGACTTGCAGGTGTAAGGTGTAGTCCCGCGGGGCTGAGGCATCTGCTGCATTGTTCGTGATACCGGCGCCGGTTCCGCCGTCTTGTTCTTTTCTACCAGTATACCGGTAGTAGCATAGCACCCCGGGGGGCGTTTACTATTTATAGCATTATTACGGTAACAGACAGCTCGTACGTACAGTAGTGCCTGGTATTGCTGCTATTTTTGCAGCTCGATGTTTGTAAATCCTGCTGTCTCAGCCAGCAGAAAGACAAGCGACCCTTGCTATGAACTCCTTGTATATGTATTATTAATGTTAATATATACTACCAGTAGTTTGTATACTTGTCGTAAGTAACTGTATCGCACAGGCCACGAGGTGCGATTGCGCGTCGCCTCTGACACGTCGATCGTCGCCGACTTGCCCGTTTCCTTGACGTGTCGACATGTATAATACTGGCAGACGTTTAAGGACGGCATGGACTTCTACTTCGGGGAAAAGAGCCACTCCGCGCGATTCGTCGACTTCTTGGAAGGCGTTGTTCCAACAAAGGCGAGTCTGTGCCTCGCGACGAGGATGCAATCGCAAAATCGGAAGGTTAAGGTCGCTTGTCGGTTGCGTGACTTCGTGGATTGTCGGTCGTCTTCGACGACTAACGGGACAATCTCGTGAGCGTTCTGTACTTTGTTTCGTCAATGTATTTCGATGTTACCACTGGATTGCAGAGGCGAGGACGATGTACTTTCCCTCCTCAAAGCATGCATACCGGGGTGGGTCTCAGGAGGGAGGCCTTCTCACCTGTGACCCGGGGTCAGAGTAACACGATCGCTCAACTGATGGGGGGAATTATCAAAAAATGAAACTAGATTTTGATTGTTGATCTTGCTGCCTGTCACAACAGGAGTCGGCTTCGCGTATCGTCGACGTTCCTGACAAGACTGACATGACACTCGTTGCTCGTTGAAATCCCTGCGCGATTGAACTCGGTGCCACAGGTGAAGCACAGCAAGAAACTGGTCTCGGCAGACAACCACTCCAACATCTTCAACTTTCACTACACCTACCTGGTCACCCTCGTGCCTGTGTGCAAGGATGACTTGGTGCTGCTGCCGAAGCGCTTAGCGGAGCAGCTCGGCAACATTTCGCGCCTGGTTGCCACCCAGCGCGTCACCAGCGCCGTGCAGTTCGTCGACCCCCTCACGGCGCAAACCGCGGACGTGACCGAGGAGAAGGTGAGCGACTCCGCGCAACGGATATGCACGGTAGTAGAGTTGGGTGCGTGGCACAACTGCTTCTGTTGCCGTCTTGCACTTGTCAATAGAGTTTATTTTCGACATCGCCAAGTGAGAGCGGTCTTGCCATGTCTGTCGCTGCGGTGCAACGCAAAAACATGGCGATGCTTTTTAAATGGGCTATCGTGTTTGACCCTCCTCTGTCTGACACACTGCAGATCTTGCAGGCGTTTCTCTTCCAATCGCTAGCTATATAGAGTAGCTCTTCAGTGCAGAAAATTCTGCCTCCCGTAGTCCGAAGACCTCGTTTTGCTTGTAGGAAGTAGTGCCGGTATGGCACGCCGTGAATATGGCAGCTGCTGTCACAGGCAACGCATAATAGGCATGTGTTTTTAACGTGCAACTCTTCCACCGGCGACGCCATCACGGAGTCGCCTCGCTGCCAAATAACGCCCCTAACACCCCCCATGTGTCCCACGCCTGCGCCGACACCCGTCCCCGACTGTTCCACCAGTACTGGCGGTACGAGTTCCCGTCGATTCTCAGCAGCACGCGTTTAGTGCCGTACGTGGTGTTGGCGACGGAACCCCTCCCGCAGAAGGCCCGTCCCACGGCACCCCGCGGACACCGCATTCGTAAAGCGCGCGTGGCGGACGTAGAGTTGGCTCGGGAATGCGACCTCGGCCGGAACGACGACCGCGTGCACGCTGTTTCCCACCTGGGCCACATCTTGCGGGCGGGGGACACGGTGCTGGGGTACGACGTTTCCTCGGCAAATCTCCCGGAGGGAGAGGCTTCCGCCCTTGTTGGGAGCTTGCCGGACGTTATCCTCGTACGGAAGGTTTACCCTCGAAACGATGCCGACGGCGGCGCCGGGAAGAGAGACCGGCACTGGAAGCTCGGGGAGTTGGAGAAGGATGGAGGCGAGACCGGGGGGGGTATAAGCGCGGCGAGGGACGAAGCGGCTGCCGAGCGAGACTACGAGCGCTTCCTGCAACAGCTTGAGAGCGACAAGGACATGCGAAGGCAGGTCAACCTGTACAAGTCGGGTGACGCGACGGCGACGGCAGCAGCCGACAAGGGCGAGATGGAGGTCGTGGAGGAGTTGGACGAGGAGGAGGTTCGTTTGGAGGAACTTTTGGATTCGATGACGCTCGACAACGCGAACGCGGGGCCCGATGAAGCGGATAACTTGGAAGCAACTGCGACCATATACGTGGCGGCGGCTGCGCCCGCGCCAAATACGGAAGCGTTGCCGTCGCTCGAGGACGATCCGGACCTGTAAAGACCGCGATTTGTTGTTCAAGGTTCCCGGCTGAGTGTTGATATCCTGCTCGATCTATTAATAGGACAAGGGAGGCGGAAGGGCCACCCTTGCGTTATTTATAATGTGCGGGGCACGACTTTGGCGAGTGCCCTGGCGTCGCTTGTCGGGATTTATGTCTTATCTTGTTGAAGGTGTTTCACTTGTGCGTTGCAGCTGGTGGGCGCGCTGCGGTTCTCTCTTGGTGTCGGCGCTTTGTCGGGAGCAGAAAGTTTGGGGTCTTGCAACCCCGCATTCTATTACAAGTTTACGCTTGTGACTTTGCCCCCCATGGCTTGGACCATGCCGCTCCATGAGCATGGGCACTTTAAAGCTTGAAGCAGAAATGTGACACAAATGCCGGCGCTTGGCGCTGTATGTATTTTGCATGTATGGTTCGCGCGATTAGGCGAGAACACCACGGCGATGTGCTTTTCCTTTGTTTCCATTCTGGATGCCAAGCTCCTTCCTTGTTCTGAGTTCCGGACATTAGAGTTGCTCGTGTCGCCTGTGTGGGAGGGAAATAACCAAAGACGCACAAATCAGCCACCGACGTAAAGTCAACTACAGTTATTAATAATAACTCTGTAGTGTACCTACCCTAAAGTCAATGTTGACGTCTTCGAATGGATTATTTCTGCTCATGTTTTGTCCTGTTGAGTGTTGACATGTTGACGGTGGTGTTAGTGTTTCCGTTCTGGCGATCCAGACAGCTGAAGAAGTGCACGTGTGCATGCTTATGTGCTGTGTACCAGTAAAATATCAGACCGTACGGTGTACAAAAACCAACTGCTGTTACTACCTGTTTTTGCCATCTCATCAAGCTAGAGCCGAGTACCGTGAGGATGCGGGCGGACGCACGGGGGTGCGATCGTTTGAAAGATACTTTCGTTCTGTCTTTTTTATCCACCCCCTGTCGATATCACCGATACGTGCGACCATGCCGATACCCATGCGGAAATCAATTTCGTATGATATTTGCAGCGAAGTCATGCCGTTCTTGCTTTTTTTATGCACCCCCGTGCGATACCGCCGATCCGTGCGTTCGCTTCGCCTGCATCCTTGCGGTATACCGCGATATAAAAGCACTGCGACAAACCTTATTTTTTCATGCTGCAACTCAGTATCTAAGTGCCCCGGAGCCACTACATACAGTAGTAGCAGCGCGCAACTGGCAAACCTCACGCCCGAAGTACGTTTTTTCGTATAATATGGCCATGAAGAACAACCCTGCCCAATTTCGTTTTTCAACTGTTCTTCAATCTCCACCCAAAAGTTTCACACGTCGGACAGATTAGCTCACCGTAGCTCCAGCTATGATAGCCCTTTTTGAGGGTAGCTCACCGATGAGTTACGTGAGTGAGTTACCGCACATGTTTTCCTGGCTTGAGCTACGTATTCTAGGAGGGTAACTCATTTGCACATGTTTTCAAAGCTTGAGCTCTCGAGGACAGCTCATCTGCACATATTTGCACAATGTAAGCTATATTTGTAGGAGCTGTATGAGCTAGCTCACCTGGCCCAGGATGAGCTGTAGAAGCTACATGAGCTGCACATATTCTCCCCGGCTTGAGCTATACAGTACGCGACAGATGTTAAGAATTTGAGGCTGAAATTTCGGGGAAAAAATAAGAATTTGACCTGTTAGCACTGAAATTAGTGTGGGGCACACCCAGTCGGACATAAGAATCCCAGTCTGGCCAAAAATAAGAGATTCTTAACATCTGTCGCGTACTGTAGGCGATGATAGCTTATCTTCTGCGCATACGTGTTTTGAAGGCTTCGGCTATAATAATAGCCGATAGCTCATCATCTGCACATGTTTTCAAAGCTAGTATAGACGATTGCTCATTTACACATATTAACCCAATTAGAGCTACGAGTACAGGAGGAGCCTACATGAGCTATGTACGTAGCTCATCTGGCCCACAGGATGAACTATATGGTATACTACATGATGAGCTACACATGTTGTCCTCGGCTTGAGCTATATACATACCAGGTAGGAGGTAGCTCATCTGCACATACATGTTTTGAAGGCTTGACTATACACGACATATGAATTGTCCGGCGTGTGAAAATTTGAAGCCGGAAATTCCCGATTGTAGCTGGAATCAGCCCGTACATCATCAGTGCGTTTCATAAACGACAGCTAGCTGTGAGTTTTAGCTGTACCCCTGGTGGTACTTGCGAGACTGAATATCAAATATTTTCCCAGTGACGTTTTTTTGTAAGTTCAATTTTTGAAGGGTTTCCAAACAATATTATGGCGTTATGACCGTTGGTTCTATATCGTAGACCCACTCTATTTTTGCGCGCTTCGTAAGCACTCTCGCGTGGTGCGGCCCTAGCGGACATCAAGCACCACAGGGACACGTGGGAGCATGTCGGGAGCAAGAGATACAGGGCGTGGAGGTTTGTTCCCGCAGGATGTTCTGCGTCAGCTGGACAAGGAAAACGTCAACACGACCAACGTGCCGGCGGGGCTAGGACGAACGCCCGACAGGAGGCGAGGCAAGGCCAACGCCGGCTTCAAAGTCTTCCAAGCCGAAGGCGAAGAGAGCCGCTCGTCGACAATCAAGAAGGACAGGCCTCCTTCGCAGCTGGAAGCCGAGCTCTCGCTCGCCAAGTCGGAGGCGGCCAAGTTCAAGGAGGAATCTCGACTTGCCCAGCGAGCTCTCGATGGCCGGAACGAGCGTGTTCGCGACCTGAAAGCCACGGCAGCCTCCACGAACGAGCGATATACGGCCTTGCTCAAGAGCCACGAGGAGGCTAACAAGGAACTCGGCCTACTGCGCACTCAGCTCGTCAACGGCGGAGGGGGGGGCGGAAGTGTCGAGCGACTCAAAGCTCGAATCGAAAACCTTGAAACCAACAATGAGCTGCTGCGAGAAGAGCGGAGCTCGCTCGAGGCACGACTGGCGAAGCGAGAGGCAGCAATGGCGGGAACAAAGACCGACCTCGCAGCGGCCGCGAAGCGAGAAGGCGCCCTTCGCGTGGAAGCCGACGGTTTGCGGGAGGAGCTGGACGAAGCTCTCCGCGACGCAACCGCCCGAGCCGACGCACAAAACCAAGCAGCCTCCGACAGCGGGGCAGGGCAAGCGCAGTGGGCCCTCGAGAAGGCCTCGCTCGAGGCCCAGGTCGGCGAGCTCGAGGCACAGCTGTCGGCGTCAGGGCGCAGGTGCGCGTCGGTAGCGGCGGAGCGCGCTGTCCTAGCCGAGGAGGCAACGCGGAGGGAGAACGAGCGCAACTCTGCCGTAGCCGCGCTGCAGGACGAGCTTCGATCTCTGCACCGCAGAACCTCGGCTGATCTCGGAGACTGGCAGCGACGGCACAAGGAAGCGGTGGGCGCGAGGAAGGCGGTGGAGGGACAGCTCGAGCGACTCGTCGGCGCGAGCAAATCCGTCGCCGTAGTCGCGGAGAAACAAGCCGCCTTGGAGGCGTCCCTGCAGGAGGCCTGCGGGCTGCTGTCTCAGGCAGTGCTCGCGGAGGGCAAGGGGGGCGATGGGGGGGCGAGTGGGCTGGCACCGGACCCAACAGAGAGGGTGGTGGAGGGGGTGCTCGAGAACATTCTGGGACGAGTTTTCGAAAGGGTCAAGGAGGGTCCCGCGGAAGGAACGGAGGAGGAGGTGGAGGAGAGGCGCGAGGCCGAGCGGGTGTCGCGGGATACGCTGGAGAGGCTCTCCGCAGACCTGGTACGCCCATCTGTATAATAATTGCACAATTTCATGTATCCCGGTGTAGCTGATGGTTGACGCGCGAGTATATAGCATGTGGATGAGATCAGCGCATCCGGTACGCACAATATGGCACGACAGGTTAGGACGTGGCGGCACCGACCGTGTGGTTTGGGGATGCCCGTCCAGTTTTTTCCGAACCTGACAGTTCGTCCTTTGCCTGAACAACAACAATCAACACCGAGGTGCACGGGGAACATCCAAGTCACCGTTTTCTAATGCTTGGCGGCGGAGGCAATCTTAACCTTAACACTATAATATTATTATTAACTATTATGATAATTCGACGGCGTTCGATGTTGGTGAAAAGTTTGGTTGACTCGCTTTACATACCTGTTCGCTTTCTGCTGTGCAAGGTACAAAGCTCCTTGGGGACCTGATACTAAAACCTATGACGATTGCAGCAGTATCGGCCACGCGAAGCAGCCTGGCCTGCTACTGCTAGGGTAGGGGGGATGCGTCAGAATGCAACCTGAAACCTTCTCGTAGGGAGACACACGACGACACGAACAGCATGCCGACATGATGCCGGTAGTTGTGCTGCTTTACGCTCCTCCTATTACGGGGGACCATAGTAAATAGGACCAAATATTGTTAGCAAAAATAGGGAAATATGTAGGTTTTGGTGCCTACAGTAGGTTCTATTGAGTCTACAGTAGGTTATTAACTATGGACCAAATATTGTTCGCAAAAATAGGAAAATATATAGGTTTTGGTGTCTACAGTAGGTCTATATTGTGTCTACGGTAGGTCCTATTAACTATGGTCCCCCGTAATACGAAAATTGTGCAGAAAAATAACGAAATTCCGACAATTTTAGGTTAATAACCCTATAGAGCCGGAAACGGTTTTTGGGGACAAAACCACTTGGAAATAGTGTGGGATCTTTTGTGGGGTAGTAAAAGGGTTAATTGAAGCTATTAAGCGTTTGATTTATCACAGCGACATACAACACCTTAGAAATTGTGGTTACGCTGCTGCCCAAAACAAAAAAACTAGAAAAAAAAAATGTTTAGAGAGTCGACGGAGTGGCCTAAGCGTGGTAGCAAATAAATGGGGGGGGGGTGATGTTATACTTCCCTAGCGCCAGTCCAGCGTGAGCGCGCAACAGCAGGAAGCGTGTCATGGTTCGTACACCTCTCCTTGCATACATATCGGCCCTCTCACAAGAAGAAAGCATACTTCGGAAAAGCTAGCCTAGAATTCCTAAAACATTGAAGAAAGTGCGTGTGTGTAGGCTATTGTAGGCGCTCGCTGCCTAGTCTAGAATAGGAAAACCGCAAGAAAAAACCACCTCCTTCTCGCTCCGTCAGAATAGGGATGTTAGCCTAACATCTAATAATTTCGTACAGGCTTCTCTTACGAGAGGACCGACACTACTGTAGTAGTTCGGGCGCAGTTTTTGTGTGTAGCACGTGTAGTCTTATTAACCCTTGTACTCTGTAGTATTGGACTGCACAGAAACCTATATCTGAGTCTAATCCCGAATATTTTGTCCCCCCAGCGGGAGTGCGGTCCTAAAGGATTCAGCCGTCTGTATGGTGTGAGCTCGCATCGCAACCAAATATGTCAGGAGATATTCAGTCAAGGGTTTCCGTCAAGGCATTTCCATCCATCTAGACGGATTGTCCCCTATCTCCGCTAGAAAAAACGTCCCATTTTCTGTGTGGAATCCCTAATATATTTTATTTTTGTGCGCTGCTGAGTGCTTCTTGCTGCGTGCCAGCACCCAGCACCAGAGCACCAGCGCAGCACAGCGAGCAGCAACTTCGACCGAGGCAGGCATAGACAGTCAGCAGCCAGTACATAAGAAAAATAAAATACAGGTTTTCAGTATTATGGACAGGCGTTTTCCAAAAAAGGGGATTTTTACTCAGTGTCCCCGGTTTTTGCCGTCAAGACACGTCCCGTCAAGGAATTTTCCTTGACCCGGTCCGTCAAGGAGTAAAAGTGCCGTCTCCTGACATCTTTGATCGCAACAGTGCACAAAGTGTCGTGCTTCTTGTGTAACTCCTTGCGGAAGTAATTCGGGCGCTAATTTGTTTCCGACCCCAACTGCTGCCGGGGCTGCGTCGTGGGGCTGGTGCTGCTTGTGGTCGTAATTTGTTTTCGTCCTCGTTTTCCCTCTCTCAAGTAGTAAGAGACACAGAGCACATGATGAGTCAATTTCATCGCATTAAAACCAATTTCCAGGGAAAGTTACTGACGGCCTCGTGCGCCCTTCCGTTGCTGCGAATCGTGTACGTTCTTGAACCCAAACCCTTCGCCGTCAGATTATGGGGGCATTAGCAGTGTTTCCTTCGGGAGCGTCGTCGAAGAGGGCCAGGCGACGTCGCCAACCATCGCCCAAAAAAGAGAGCTGACGGGGCTGACAGCAGTATAGCTGACAGAAGCTAGCTATATGTCAAGCAGGATGTCAATCTCCGTGTTTTCAAGTGTCAAGCCCCATTTTTTTTGCCTTGGGGTTCGCGCGTTTTTGCGCCTTTGGTTGGGCTGTTCTGAGAAACTTACGTAGAGATTTCTTCCTTACAAAAGAGAAACCTCAACAATGGTGCCAGAGATTACTGTAGTGCGTGATCCTGCATCGAGGATAATATCACAATTTAACATCAGGGATGCGTGTTATGGCCGAAAAGTGCCTAATTGGTGCGAACGGCACCCGCGAACAGAAGGGCAAATCTTGAAAGCCGTTAATACAGGGGATGGAACCCTATCATCCCCTCCCAGAGCAAACATGCCCCCTCCGTGCATATTTTGGCTACTCACTAACTACGTCAGGCAGGTGGAGCCGCTTATGCAAGCCATGTAAGGAACCATATAACTGGTAGGATACAGTATGAAAAATAGAAACATGGTGTGGCCGGCGCGCTGTCAGCAAGGACACAAAACAAAAAAATAGGGGTTTCCAATATTTATGAAGGCATTTCTCACTAGGGGCTGTTTCCAAAAATCCGCGAACGGCAATAATTGATCTTGCGAACGGCGCGTGGATTTTTGCGAACGCGAGCGTACGTGTCACGCGTAACGCGCATCCCTGGTTGATGTAACAAGATCACATAACACACCGGGTGGGTTATCGTTGAACAATACACGCGTTTGGGTAGCTTCTTTTATAACGAGCGATTGCGAGTTTCTAATTTGCACCGCCCCAACCAAAGATGGGGAACCTTAACCTTGTCGAGCTGGCTGAAGCTAGTTCTGCTAGTTCTACGGCCGAGGCTCTGCGACCGCCGACCGAGATTCGCATACAGCACAGTGGATACCCAATGCGTGCGCTTGTTTCGGCTTGTCACGGGGTGCCCCTAACTCGGGGTTTACCCTTTTACTACCCCAAAACATACTCCCACACTATTTTTTCCAACTAGTTTTTGTCCCCAAAAACCGTTTCCGGCTCTAAAGGGGTTAAGGGCACCCCGTGACAAGCCGAAACAAGCGCACGCATTCAATTGCTCTTATCTGTACGCAGTGGAAAAAAAGTGGCACCATAGCTTTTAGTATTTAGCCGGGACATGCCGAGTTAACCGCTGTTAAGTCCCGAATTTTCGAGCCGCAATCTCCACTTTATTATATAAACATATGGCATACAGTATAGAAAACGGGGCTATTTTTTGTAGTCATTCTCCAAGTGATCCAGCTTTTTTTGGACAAAAATATATTTAGTGCCCGATTTGGACCAGACAGACAGCGAATTTGGTAGGGCAGGGGCAGGGCACTGGGCTCACGGAGGTTTCAAGTCATGCAGAGGCCCTGGGGTTGAGCTATAGGAGCAATTCAAGATATTTTTGGTATCATAATCCTGGAATCACACATTTTCTGATGTTGGGTGCTCTTCACTCGGAGTACCCACCGTGCACGATTCTCCCAAGTACATGCACCGAACCAACCAACGCACACAAGAAATTGACGAGGGTTACGTAGATATTTTTCTGCTGCGCGAGTTCCTGGCGACAGCTGGCTGTACTGTCTTTTTTTATATCGCAACACCGAAGAGAACCACGACGCACGCCATAGTCTCGTTTTCCCAACGAACGACGCAAGCCCCGTCGGCTCTTGAATCCCAGAACGCCGCTGTCGTGGAGTGCAACTCTGCCGAAGGTTGGGACTTCGTGCGTTCCACCACGAGGCAGCTCACCTGTGGGCAAATATCATATGCCAGGAGAGGGGCAACCGTCAAGCTGTCAGTCAGTCAAGGCCGTCTGTCAAGGCTTTTCCAGCCGTCTAGACGGATTGCCCCCTATCCCCTATTCACGGTAGAAAAACGCTTCATTACATGTGTGGAAACCTCCAGGAAAATACGATTTTTCAAAAATATGGCCAGGCGTTGTCCAAAAACGGGTATTTTTAGTTGGTGTCCCCGGATTTTCTCGTCATGGTTGTCTGTCAAGGCATTTTCCTTGACAGCTTCTTTCAAGGGGTAAAAATGCCGTCTCCTGGCATCGTCGGGTTTTGACCAACCAGGCAGGACATTGCTTGCACCAAACGCGAAAAACTACGTTATATGGGGTGTGTACTCAATTCGTGCATGGGCCGTGGTCGTACGACCGTAGACCCTCGCATCCCTACTGTGCCGAGACGGAACACTTTACCGAGCAGGCAGACATTGCTTGCACCAAGCGCAAAGCGCCGTGAGGTGTTCGGCGAGTCGCATGAAGGGTGAATTGTATCCTGATACTGTAAGAATCGCTTGTGAGACGGACTTCGGCATCTTGCGCCTACTTTTTTGCATATGGATGACAGCGTCCAGTGGCTTGCTTTGTTTTCTGGTGTGGCCACGTCCAGAGATAGCAATGGGTATTTACTACAGTATGTAACTGCCTCATGGGTGCCTTACGATATACCTACCGCACACACTACGTGATACGACCATCCCCTTTCTGTACGGGGTTAGGGCTACTCCATCCCGCACGATATGATATCATCTATGTTTGGAGGGTCGCTTTTTGGTCCTCATTTTTCGAGAGTTTCAGAGTCTCTCGCAGCACCAGTGGCCCCCCTCTTTATATTTGCAGTCTCAAGCTTTTGTGATTTTTGGTTTTGTGCCATAAGTTGCGCTTCCAATGACATGATAAGAAGAGTTGTTTTGCTACGCTGCGCCGACAAAAAATATGTTAAAACCTTTTCTTAACCTTTCCTGAGTGAGGCACACAGAACCTTAACCTTTGCTTTTGAGTGGTGGCCTCAACTCGGTAAGAAAGATGGGGATATATGCCCCACCCCTAACGACGAAAAATTGGCGACGAGATCTTTCCAAAAGCCGCCATTTTTTTTCTGTTGGATGCCTGGCCTCCGTGCCATGCTATGATACGATAGGGTGGGGGGTATACTCATCATCCTGCATGGCCGTAGTCGCATGGCGATCTAGAGGAGATACGTTGAAGCGCAAACTTAAACTTTCCTGCTTGACCCGGGTCTCCTCCATTAAGGAACTGCCCAACCTTTCACGCATCGGATAGATCATCGATTTCCGGAACTAGGGCTGGGCACTGGCACAGACAGGATGTATGTACTGGCAGTAGTAATCTACTGCTTGATCCGGCCAGTATATTCGCCGGTAGTTTTTTTTAGCTTACACACGTCCAAGAAACACGCCATATAGTAGTACCGAAACCCTCTAAATGCGTTTCGGGAGGAGGGAGGAACGTTACTCGGCCAGTATACTGCTGCAACCCAGTATACTGATTGATTTTTTGACAGTATAATCGCTACTGACTGAACCAGCCAGTGCCCAGCCCTACGGTTTCCAGTTCATCACGATCGAGATATTTGAGGGCCCAGCTAGATTCCCCTGATCTGTAGGATCTAGCTCATGTTGCCGGGTGGGACCCGTATGATCCGTACCACCTACGTACGTAGGACATGTTTCCTGGGTTGCGTCTGTATATTAACGACGAGTTAATGTGAGAACACAAAAAAAAATCTGACCAGATCTTGCGTAACATCTCATTTCGGCAGGTTAGGATCTAGATGATGATCTAGATGATCTAGACGATCTAGATCGTGATCTGCTGGACGTGTGAAACATAGGGAGTTCCATGTCTATTTCACGACGTGGGGTTGCTCACCGGGGTTGCGCGAACAATATTTTTCTCGAGATCGGCTTTTGGGTGAGGTACGAAGCTTCTCATGTCAGGGGCCTCAGAAAACGTCCGCTCACCCCTAGCGTTACGTATTAGAGTGCGTCCTTCGTTCAACCGTGTCCCATTGTGCAACCGCGATCACTTGTACGGTGTGGTTGGTTCCTGACGGAGCGGGGTCTCGTGCCCGGGCGCAGCTACATATCTGATTGGTAATTTGTTTTTAAGGGGTGTGCTGATTGGTAGTGGGCAATCCCCTGGATGACATGCAGCTGCAGCACATGTTACACCTCCTTCTGGCCCCTGGTTATGAGTGATTTCACCGCCATGAGAGTGACGCGAGTACATCTATCCGTATAATGATTTTAAGATTATTATTGGTACCTGGTAGGATTTGAATTTGAGGGCGATTTACTCAGAGCAATAACTTGGAATGTACAGCGAGCGCACCGTTAGTGGTGTTCGTGTTCAAGGGTTGGCTTGGCACAAACCCAATACAGTACAGTAGGGCCGGAAGCAGGTACGCTGCGTTGAAAAAAGCCGGCTCGCGGAAACATGTCCGATCGAGACCTCAATTGTGCTTGTGAACAGAGGATATTGCATTATCACGAGTGGTGAATCATTTCGGGTTACTGATAGCGCAAAGCATAATTGCATCGACGCAACGGTCGCTTTCCGTTTGTCGACGCCAAGTGGATCTCTGTGCTGTGTTGGTCGTCCTTGACTGGTTTTGCATATGTACACGTGTTGAACGAGTACCGGGTACTCGGAGCAATTATGCTTCGTGTGTCTGGGTTACATATCTTACCACCCCATAAAACCTACATTGTTGAGCGGTGATGTTATGATGGTGCCCGCATTATTAAGCTTTTTCGATGCTCACCATATATTTAAAATTCCTACACAGCGTTGTCAGGCCCGCGATGCATTGGCCTGTGATCGCGTCGGTCCATTCAGCCACCTGCAAAATTAGAACAGTAAAACGTAGTACATTTTTCTCAGTGATTGTATTTGGTGTAAAGGCATCGGCACCAACTATGCGTTGCGCGTTGCGTTGCGTGTTTGCGTTGCGTGATAACGTGGATATAGTGTATACTGATGTATACGGAGGGCGCTCGTTCTTAAGAAATTCAATCGTAAGAAATTGAGGCTCATTTGTTCACGATTAATAAAAAATTTGGCCGAAGAAACGCTGCTCAGGGTCGGGAGCCAAACTACTGCTGTAAATCCGTCATAACAGCCAGCAAGTAGCCTGTGCTCAATGCTGGCAACACAACAAGAAATTAAGCCTCGACGCCAAATTGTAACGTTTCTAGCGGGCCGCCTTCTGTACGTAGCTGACATAGCGTTGTATATTTGTCGTCCTGGTTATTACAGGACAAGCGGCCGTAACGCAAGATGAGCCTCACACCAATCGGAAGCTTGCACACATCGGACAGATCATGATCTAGATCATCTAGATCCTACGTCTTCTGTCGTTCTGACACGTTGTGCAGGATCTGTGTACTGTAATACAAATCTAACCCAGGAAACGTGTGCCAGATCATACGGCCACGCTCCCACCTACGTTATCTAGGCCATGCAGATCATCTAGACCAGGGATCTGTCTGCCATGAACGATACAGATCGTCTAGATCATGAAAGGGGATCTGATCTGTCCGACACGTGGGATTTCGGTTGCGGTGTTTCTCAGGCGGCAACGGTGGAGCGTTACAGTAGATCGGGGCAAATCCACGACAAGGTTTTCCAAAGTGCACGACGGGTGGCAGTGACCCACCGCAAACTGTATTCAATAGAAAATATATAAACATCGGACAGCGATCTACAGGAGGAGTAGTAGATCATCTAGATCCTAACCTGCGGTTATAATATGCTGTGTAGAATATGAACAGTACATATTCCACACGGGGAACATGTCCTAGATCCTGCAGGTTATACGGCTCCCACCCGTCAACATGAGCTAGATCCTACAGATCAGGAATCGACCTGCCCTGATTGACCTAGATCATGAAGCGGAAATGGATGATCTATCCGATGTCTGCAAGTGTTGGTTGCGGTATTTTTCTCAGGCGTCAACGAGATGTAGCGCTTTTTGCAGTAGATCGGGCCAAATCGGCAGCAAGGTTCAACCAACGTGTACGACGCGTGGCAGTTGTGTTCCTGCCGCAAACTGCATTCAATGGAAAACATGCACACATCGGACAGATCACGATCTATATCTACTGTACAGTACTTTAAGTGATTTAGTACCGTAGTTCATCTATGGATCTTAAGACTTCTGCCGTTATGAGATGTTGTGCAAGGATCTGTACACTGTAGTATCGATACAATCCAAGAAACGTGTGCTACAGCAGTAGATCGTGCAGACCACACGGCTCCCACCCGGCAACATGAGCTAGATCATGCCTGATTCAGATCAGGTATCTATATGTCGTGACAGATCTCCTGTAGATCCTGATGTGGGGATCGGCGATCTGTCCGATGTGTGAAAACATGTGATACAAAGCAGGAACATACAGTAATACCTCGTACAGCAGTAGTATACTACGGGTACCAGTACGTACTATAGTATCGTAGTCTTCGTCAGCGATATATCGTTGAGTACGCTTACCGTACCTTTCCGTGGGTATATCGCTTTCCCTCCAGAGATTTGCTGACCGACATTTGAGCTAGCTCCTGGGCTTCTCCTGGGAACAGGGTGTATCATAGGGTAGATTTTTTTGTGCGAACAGTACGACGAGGACCTGAGTACGAGACAGACCGAGATCTGAGTACCATAGAGAGGCCGAGATGTTGCTTGGATGCTACCAATAATACTAGGGGTAAAAGCTGAGACCAGTTGTCTGTACAGCACGTACCCGGGACTGCATTTCAGCGCCGCCCCAGAGGCAACAGAGAGGGTCAAGAGCTTACGAGATGCCAACCTATCATCCCTGATCATAGGTCAAGATGACTGCGCAACAACTTGTCGTATAATACGAGTATGACTCGTACATCGTACTCGTACCTGTAAGCTCTTCGAAGTCGAAGACATCATGCGCTGAAGACCCTACTCCGCTCATTCCCTAGTGTGAATAATATGGTTTGCGCCCTGGCCGGTTGATCAACAGATTGCCTCTCTCGACAGTGCGTGGTTAACTGCTCGAATGTTCAAATAAATGGTAAAACAATCTGTGCTACAGTAGTAGGATTTCCCAGCGACACCAGCAGCAACGGGGAAAAAAAACACTCAGATTCGCTGGGCGTTGAGAGTTGAGAGCACGCCAGTTTTAGCCTTCTTGATAATTGGGTAGGCAGGTCCGGAGGGCATAAGTTTCTCGGAAAAATATTAATTGATGCAAATCGCGGCGCAGCCGCGTTTTCGGCCAGTTTTGGTCTGTTTTGGGTGCCCGTTGGGTTACAGGGTTAGGGTTAGGGTTTGGGTTATATAGGAAGGAGCTGGGTTGGGTGTTCGCCCCTACCTTGATCCCACCAGCATGGGGGGCTGCTTCCTAGCCCGTATACTCGTACGTGAACAGTTTACCCACCTACCGTATACGACGGTGTATAAGACACCCACTATTAATAGGACGGAATCTCAATGTCGATTTCCTCCAAAACCAGGGGCGCACGAACAACGGAAATGGCGGTTTTCGGAAGATATCGTCGAGATCTTTCTATACCAGTATATTATAGACGTGCCGCTCGACGTTCAAACTCTACCGGTCGTCGAGAAAATCGGCATTGAAATCCATCCGAGGGGTTGTGTTATACGTTATACGCCGTCGTATACGGTAATAGGAGCTGCGTCATTGTGCGTATACGTATAGCGCACCTAACCACCTGACGTGTGTATGATACGAGTATTTGGTATTGGACAGATCGTTCGGGTAGTTTACGCGATCAAACACTAAAACTCAATCAACCGTCGTTGCTTGTCGCGAGTCGCGAAAATACGGTTCTCCGAAGAATACAGTTACATAAACGCCTCGGTTTCTGGTGCAAAACTTCGTACAAGGATGCCATCTACGATTATGAATGTTGATGCTTGAAAGCGCAAACTTTCCCGGCTGGCCTCACCTCTCGGCCTCTCGCTCACCACTACTGCTGTGCGTTGGCAAGGGCCACACTCGATCGTTTGGCGACCTGTAACTGTTTGACGGTTGGCAGGACGTGGTGGGCTCGATCCCAAAGCGCGACCAGAGAGCTTTGAATTTATTGCAATCGACGCAGCAGCGGAAGTGCAAACAAATCAGCGAGGACTTTCGACGCGTTTTTCGTTTGCTTACGTCCGTGATCGGTAGAGAGGAGCGGAGCGGAGCGCCGAGGGGAGACATGAGACGGAGCTTTTACGTAGCCTTCCTTCTTGTGCTGGCCCCGCAATCGTCCGCGTACTACCCGGCATCCACGCGTGCCACGAGACCCCTTTCTCACTCGTACTTCGTGGAGAAAGTTGCGAGCGGAAATGACGCCATGCCACTACGAGGCCGAAGGAAGCAGGTTGCACATCCAACCCGCCGCCAGGGGGTAGGAGTGCGCCGCCACGCACACTACAGCTGTGGTAGACGAGCATCGAGGAGCTCGCTCCGACTTTCTGGGGTTGGATCCACCGCGGCTCCACCACCCCCGACCCAGGTGAGAAGCAGATCAGATCTGCGGGATAAGTTCAAATATTTTGGCGGCGCAATCAAAATTGAAGACGTTGCAGTACGTAAATGTAAAATGACTTCGTTATAGAGTGCAGGTTGTACAAGTGTTATTTTGAGTGCGTAAGAACGTCTTGCGCGGAGTATTGGCAATTGGCATACTGACACACTGCTATCACGTTGTCACCGATGCTTTCGCAGCAGGGCGGGGGATAGCAGACACGAGATATGCTGTAGAAGCCATCTGCCACACGCGTAGACTTCTCCACGATACTGCTGCAGATCTATCACAGTCAGCCATTGTTTTCTCAAAGGAGTACTGCTGTTGTACGTACGAAACTATGGTACCGTGTTATTCTGCTGTGTCGCGTTGTCGTATACCTGGTACATCGCTGTGCAAAAAAATAAATATATACAAGGGGGGCTTCGCCGCGGCGGGCTGACGCCCGCCTTGGCTCCGCGCATGCCCGTAATATCGAGGCCGTAAATGCGGCACAGTACTGCCAAGGGGTACTCGTACAGGGGCACACAGCTGCCAAA
>JAYJME010001047.1:0-18174 GCA_036873775.1 Costaria costata | reverse complement strand
GCCCATAGTACCCCGCATCTATTTTCACGCTAATATCCCCCCGCAACTAAAGTCCCGCCCACATTCCCCCGCACCTATACATATATCCGCGTTCCCCGCATCTAGTTAGCCGTCCACATTCCCCCGCACCTATTTTTCCGCCGATATTCCCCCGCACCTATATATATTTCCACGTTACCCGCATCTAGTTATCCCCCTCACCTATTTTCTCGTCGATATTCCCCCGATCCTACCCCTGTCCATATTTCTACGCACCTATATACGTTCCCGCCTATAATCCCCTGCGCCTGTTATATGTCAACACTCCCCCGCATCTATTTACCCGCCCATGTTCTCCCGCGCCTACTTCCCCGCACGTATTCCCCTAAACCTATATACCCCAGATTATATTTTCCCGCACATATTTTCCCGCACATATTTACCCGCCCAAGCTCCCCCCTGTCGCTATTTCCCCGCAACTTGTCCGGCACCACCTCTTGCCTCCGTTGCTGTGCGTGGTTTTCCTTCTTGTTGCTAAAGATGGTGTGTCCTACGAACTACGAGGACATGAAGGCCGTCTCCACTGACTGCCTGTCGGAAACGAGGTCGGCCTTGCGCTATTAAGCCAATAGGCCGACGTGGGCAGCCCATATGTACTGAGTGCCTCATGCGCGGTGGTGTATTATTTGCGTGTCGCAAGCATTTCATGGCATAATTTTGGGAGGGGGGGGAGGGGTACTCACGTTGTCTTGCATGGCCGTAGTCCTAAGACCATAGGTCTACCCTCGCATCCCTGCAATCACAGGTGGCCGGGACCGCCCCCTTGCACAATATGGGCGTAGACCAATCCTCGTGGAGACATTGCACTATATAGGAAATGCCACAAGGTGTCGACAAACCTGGGGTTTTTTTGTACGCCTAATGGTGTGCTACGGTTTGTCGACACCTTGTGGCATTTCCTATATAGTGCAATGTCTCCACAATAATTGTTTTACGCCCACATTGTGCAGGGGGGGGGTTCCGGCCACCCGTGATGCCGGGACGAAGCACATCGGGTTTTCACCGACCAGGTTAGACATTGCTTGCACTGGGGGGGGGGGGGGTGCACTTCCCCCCTTCACCCTAATTCGAAAGCCCTCTCCACCCCTCTTGAAAACTGTTGTTAGATAAAATGCTGCGGTAGAGTTCTGCGCTTTTTCAGACCAACCATTGGTTGTCACTGACGACTCCCCTCAGCCATTGCAAGGAGCTACCCAACACGTATGGGTACGATGAATATTTCACGGCATTGTTCCGTTAGGTAGCCAGCCCATAGGGTTGTGTATCGGGTTTCGCTTACGGGGTTTGGCTGGTGCTACCCTCATTTTCATTACCTCTTCAAAAATAGGCCGTCTTTTTTTTTTGGTTTTTGTTTGCCCAGCGTACGACCACAACAGTCCCCCCCAAGGTGGGTGGGTGCACTATGGCGAACCAAAAAGGCATAAAAAAGCCTAAAATGAATTCAAATAAAAAATACGACAGTCACACTTTTGAGTGTGGCTCTAATCAGCCTTAGAAAAAGGACCTAACAGTTGACCCCACCGGTCGTTTCTCGAAATTGGCTGTTGGAGCCTCTCAAGTGTTGAGCCACGGAAAACGCATGTGCTGCCATTATTGTAGCACCGATCGTTACAACTTGACTTTTCACACCATCGATTCCCACTTCATGATCTAGATATTTCAGGGGAGGTATAATCCCCGATCTGTATGATCTAGTTCATGTTGCCGGGTGGGAGCCGTACAATCTATTCCCCGATCTGTATGATCTAGTCCATGTTGCCGGGTGGGAGCCGTTCAACCTGCATGCATGGTCTAGGACAGGGTTCCCGGGTTGGATCTGTATTGTACAGATCCCGCACAACGTCTCATAGCAGCAGGTTAGGATCTAGATGGTCTAGATCGTGATCTAGATCATGGTCTGCCCGACTTGTGCAACTTTCCCTCGAGGCATTCTACGGTAGGGGGTGCGCCTCAGTTTTGTTTCTGGGGATCCTCACATAAGAAGCTCTTTAACCCCCACCCAAAACAACGATGTTGACGAAAATGAAAGGGAAAATTAGGCTTCAAGAGCATTCATAGCCTAGGCATGAAATGAATAACAGTGTAAAACATGAATGATACTGGGATAGTTACTGTAAAAGCCCGTCACAGCCAGAGAGCAGTAGGAGTACCTCTATCGTGTAGCACGGGTCGTTAGAAAAGTTCCCTGACGTGCCGATGCGTGTTTTTTCTTTTTCTTTTTCTTTTTTGCGGTTCGGCGACAGAGTTTGGGACCTGAGCGGGTGCATCGCGGGAGGAAACACGATCCCGTGCCTCGTGGTCATCCGACTGCCCCACCCCAGAGGCAGCTTGCAGGGCCCCAAGCACCTGTTCCTCCCGTTCGACCAAGACCTGTCTGTGAAAGGGTAAGCGGTACGGGTAGAAGCATATACATACATGCATCTCGTGTAGAAGGTCACGCGGTGAGTTATCCGTAAGCCATGTGGTACCAGGTATGTGTGTGTGCGTTCTTCACATGAAACCGTTATTTCTACTCGTTTTCGACATCCAGCACACCCAGTGTCCGTGCTGAATCTTCACGTTGCTAAGAGATAGAGGCATTGTGGTCACAAACCACGACACAGAGATCACACATCGTAAAATGCGACGAGAATATTAGACAACGAAATGTCATATGACATCGTACTTGATACGACAGGCACAACATACACGCGGACCATGGTCGAGGGGGATACTTTTGAGCCCCCTCTTCTCAACTGAGGAAGCGCCCGCTTTATTTTCTCGGCTATACCCCGTTTGTAATCTAGAATGTTTTTTTTGTAGGGCCCTTATAAAAAAACCTGTTCCTTTCGTTCGACCAAGACTTGCACACATCCGACAGGCCAGATTAGATCATGATCTAGATGATCTGTGCCGTAAACAAGACCCTTGGTCTATATGATCTACATGGCCCAGATCACGTTGACGGGTGTGGAACCGTACGATCCGCATGATGATCTAACACCCGATTCCTGGGCTCGATACGTTTTTCACAGAAGATCCTATACACACCAAAACGACAGATACATTATCTATTAATAGTTCGTGATCTAGATAGATCGTGATCTAGATGATCTAGATAGATCGTGATCTGGTGACACGACGCCAAGTGGTATGATGGGGGTATACTGTACGTAGCACGTTTTGGCGAAACGACATTATTGGCCGACAGGGCTCCTAAACCTGGGAACTAGCCAATCGTATTGAAGCATCATTTCTGTTTTTCAATGTTGCTCGCATACAGTATAGCCCCGCCAACAAGAACAAGAAACTCCTCCTATTTGGAGTGATCCTCAGGTTCTTATTGTGACACCACCATTGAACAACCTTGAGCACAAGCTACAGTACGTGACATGTGTTAAGAATTCGGTAGTTAAGAATTTCAGGCTGTTTTTTTTTCGAAAAATAAGAACTTACAGCTAAGAATTTGTGCTCAGCGAGGAACGCTACTCTAAATCCTATACAACAGCCTCTAAGAGCCTACGCTCAACATTGAGATCACAATAAGCCGCGAGCCTTAGCCAAAATAGGAGTTTCTTAACTGCCGTCGCGTACTGTATTATATAGGATTTAGTGTAGCCCTCGCCGCTGAGTACGATTTCTTAGTCCAACTTTCTTTGCGTCCGCCCAAAAGTGAGAGCCTTACTTTCTTGATTCGTCTAGGCACTTTCTTATTCGCGGGCCTAATACTGCACTTCATTCGTATATGATACCTAGGCCATGGGGTCGTTCATTGGATCAAGTGCACACTTGTTTTATTTTCTGCAAAAAAAACAACGAACATTTTTTGGATGAGATTCTAAAGCTCTTCAAGTGAGCAGCCTCAGAAAAAACAGGACCTAGCAGGTAGCACACGTCGAACAGAGTATTTACCAGCATACAGCTGATCATGTAGGCAGTGGAAAGCTGTCCTTTGGTGGAATGCGGGATCTCTGTTACCATGTGTATATACCTTGGCATGTTACACGGTGGTCCTCTTTGTACCTCAGTGGGTACCCGAGCGGGGTTTCCGGTGGAGGCGTCGCAGATAAGGGAACGGGGGCACTGGCGAGAGTCAACGCCAGAAAACGAAAAGCAAACCTGCGTGTTCAAACAGGAAGCTCTCATGCAGCCCTTCCGGCCCCAGTTTCTTGCCATAAGGTATACGAAACAGGGCAAATAGCGCGACATGGAAAGCTTATTGAAAGAGCTGGTGCGGAAAAGCCAGATAAACGAGAAGCTTAAAGCGGCGAGCAGCCCGGCCAAGGCCACGAAAGTCCCAAGCACTCGCGAATCATGGGTGCTGGCTGGCGAGCATCTAACGCAAGTCTATCGAAGCGCTTGCGTACGCAGTGTGTTGAAATGATCCATGTCTCGTCGCGAGCCCTGGTATTCTAGGTGTTAGCATTTTCGGGCAGATAACTTTTACCACGGACAGCACTCGGCTGAGAAACCACCCGAGCCTCGTAGCACTTTGCTGAATTCTTCGTTACATACCCAGCCCAAGATACCGTTTCCAAAGAAAAAGCAATCAAATAGTCCACACTAGCTCAAGAAATTAATTCGCTGATGTCACCCACCCATATTACCCCGTCCGTCTACGAAAGTTGTCAATGTTCTTTATGTGCCTGTCGTGTATCATAGCTTTCCAGTTTTTGTCGAAGCCGACTATTGGTAAAGGGTATAGAGCACCTCAAGGAGGGAGCCTCAGAGAAAACAGGTGATATCCCTATACCGTAGGTAGCTGGTGCTCAGCCACTACGCTGGCGTGTTGTGTAAGACTGTTGCTGCGTGCCGGGGCTCTGTCTCTTGTGGGAAGATATTTACAGAGGTAGCACCAGGTAACTGTTGTGTTGACCACTTGAAGGCTGCGTCCCTGCTTGGTTGGATTAACGAGAGAGCCTCTATCCCGCGCGCGGCGGTATGTAGTTCATGTGCAGCCACTACGCCATAGCGTACGTACGCAGTGTGTTGAAATGGTGTGCGTCGGGGCTCTGACTCTCTGTGAGAAGATAATGGAGGTTTGCCTCTGCTTTCGAGCGGCTCCGTAGTACATGCACATCAACTGCATGTGTATAAACTCCACACTCCACATCCGACACTTGCTACGATGGAGGTACACGTAGCTCCTTTTGGCCAACTCGTTTAAGACTGGCGGCTCCTTAAACCTTTAGAGTCGGAAACGGCCTTTGGTGACAAAACTGAACTACTCGGAAACAGGGTGGGGTGCGTTTTTGGGGCAGTGAAAGGGTTAACCGAGAAACTGCCCAGATGTAGCCGTTGCAATCTCAACATTAATGCCCGTCTCTATGCATACGCCCCATGGGATTTTATACCGGGCTAAGCGTGCATTTGTTTGCTTCAAGCCAGCTTTGGGGTGAGGTATCGAGCTCCTCAAGCGCTGAGGCCCAGAAAAAACAGGAACAACACCCCTACCGTACTTATATAATTGCATCATCCAAACAGCGTTTTAGGTTTTGCTTAGCTGCCAAGGACCACAAGGAGGACACACCCCCGCGACCACACAGCTCACGTGCGTCTCCGCAATTTCACACGCCGCGCGCGCCTCCTCCCCTCGTTGGTTGGACGCTTCTTGTCACCATGCAGGTACTCCAACATGCTCATTGCCAGCCAGACCATCGCTTGCTACGCGGCGCGAAAGATAAAAAAGGTGAAGCGGTTGACCATTTATGAAATATTGAACCCCCTTTTTTCTAGGGCCCCGTGCTATTTCTCGGTGGTACTAGACGGTGTGGCCTGACAACGCAGCTCCAGACACGTGCTACTGTACGAGTAGAGGTAGAGCACACCCTCTCCACTTTATGGGACTCCTCGCTTGATGAGCTAGCTCTATGGCTCATCCAAAACAAACCGAAATTGAGGCAGCAGCATCAACCTTTTCAATCCGGTAGGATATTTTCGGGGAAATTTCCGGGAAAATTACATTCACTAATAGTGTGATGGGAAAAATCGTGGTCAGCAGGTTCGGAATAATAGCAACACAAAAAACGAAAGCGGCGCAGCCGCGTTTATCGCCCGTTTTTGGGTCGTTTTGGGTCTGGTCTGGAGTCAGGGTTAGGGGTTAGGGTTATAGGTTTAGGGGTTGGGTTGGGTCTACGCCCGTAACTTTATCCCACCAGAAAGTGCTACCTAGCCGGCAAACAACGAACAGCCCGATCCCTGGAACATCCTACTGGACGGACGATCGGTTAGTAACACTCAATTGAGTGGACGGACATTTGAGAAAAAGGTAGGCTAAGCCCCGATACACCATCCCGTTATAGGTTTAGGGGTTGGGTTGGGTCTACGCCGGTAACTTGATCCCACCAGAAAGTGCTTCCTAGCCCGCAAACAACGAACAGCCCGATCCCTGGAACATCGTACTGGACGGACGATCGGTTAGTAATACTCAATTGAGAGGACGGAAATTTGATAAAAAGGTAGGCTAAGCCCCGATACACCATCCCGTGCGCTGCTGTAAGTATCCATTCAGGACGGTAGGCGGTGTTTCGTTTTCGGAGCGAAAGAGAGGTTTTTCGTCCATATTATCTATTATCGAAATCGTTTTTGATGATCGTTTCTGCGAATTCGGCAAAAATACGCACGATTTGCACCAAAAACGTCCCAACTTGTTCTGCGAATTCACCTCCAACTCGCATATATATAGTAGGTATTCTAAAAAGCCTATATAGCCTCCCTCGAAGGTGGTAGGTCTAATTCACGTCACTTCAATTGCCGTAGAATGGACGAATTACCCAATCCTGTGCACAAATCCAAACAAAAAAGCAAGTGAAGGTCTTACGGCAGAGGCGAATGCTCCGGTGGGGGTGGGGTGTGCCGAGCTTTTCTGAGGCTCCCCACTTAAGGAGCTCTAAAATTATCTTCCGAAAACGATTTCGAGGAAAGATGAAAGCGCAACAATGCCACGGGCTAGGTGTTCCACCAAAAACTATTTAGAAAACCACCCCCCCCCCCCCTCCCCTATCACTAGATAGTAGAGAGAAAACGATCGCTATCTTAGGAGATAGATGGTGGTCACAGGCGGCGAAACAGGAAGGGGATAGGATTAGCAAAAAGTGTATTTGTAATATATGGAAACAACGCAATGAGCGCCCAACTGTTGGAGGTATCTTTATTTGGACTAGGAACGGTGCTCCGTCTCGAAAGGGATGCGTGGTCAATGGTCAAATGACTAAGGCAAGCAACAGGTGAGCACGCCCCCCCCCCCCCCGTACAGCATTGTAGGGACGGGAGGGTCTATGGTCATACAACTACGGCCATGCATGAAGGCACCTCCCCCCGGAGACCTGGAACCTGGGGAATATCCGGGCCGCTGGGACGCTGTCGCATACAATGCATGAACCGCAATTCGTTGCCCTTGGTATCCCTACGTTCGCGAGCAATGAGTCTTGCAGTATTCGCAAGGGGCACACCCAGCTACTTGCATGCTCAATCAGAAAGTAAGCGACACGTTTCAAGAATTCATGAAGGTGGTCGTGTTTAGGCGTGGGCGTTCCATCATAGCAAGAAACGCCGCGGAGGTACCGTACGAAGACAGCCGAGGAAGTCCTGGTAGCCCTAACCTATATGGCTACCTTATTATCGCCGAGCGAGGGACGCATCACAACGATTAAGGGTTCAACATATTGGGCAGGACCCAAAGCGTGCCACGATAGGGCTATGTTAGTGACAGGTGCTATCTGACGTATTTATATCAGTCGGCTATCCGGTATCGATGCTCTGTACGTAGCACAGTCGTGTAGTATCAAAGCTGTTGTGATATGAGTGTTCAAGAGTGGGATCCTCGAGAGATCCACTAGTCACCCGTATGTGCTCATTACAAAGGCAGTAAGAGTATTCAGGGTATTGGCTACGTTGTCGTAGTACGTGGTTTAGTTGCTCAAATGCTTTAGAGTGAAGGATACATGTGTGGAACGACATTCCACCAAGTAACGCGTTGACTGAGGCAACGAATGTTACCGTAGGTGTCGACTGGGGTCAACGTGTGTATGAATGTATGATTACCGTACGAGGTGGATATTACCGTATAGAGTAGATATTACCGTAAGGAGGAGAAGAACAGGAGTGTCCGGACACCCACTCGTTCGCTCTCTGTTTACACCAGCATCTGAGGTCCCAGCAGCTCATAGTGATAAACCTTCTAATTGGCCAAAGAGCGGTCTTTCAACGTCAACAATCAACCACTCTTTCAGTAGAGTTCGAAATTCTACTAAGATCGGAGGAACACCCGATATGACCTCGCCTCAATCAGCATCATACTCACGTCCTCGGAGGGCATAGGACCACCGATATTCAACAGGTTATGAGACTCGTAGGTGTGAGTGCCAAAGCGTCGGGGGTCGTCAAACCAAGCCACGACCGTCCAAGACACCGGAGCATTGGGACCCCATCACAACCCGTCGAGGGAACGATCGGAACAACATCCAGTGAGTGGGGGAGAAACAAAGGGCGAGCCGTGCGCGCTTAACTGCTATGCGTAAGATCTGTGTTTGGTCGGGTACACCACATGGGCTCTACTGCTACTGACTGCACATTGGACCGCGCTGTACCAGAAAAGGAGTCTCGCCGAGCAAGTTGTGCGCGTTTTACTGCTGTGAGTTCAATCCGTGTTTGATCGGATATATCAGCGACTCCTACTATAAATACCACTATTGTTGCACATTGGACTGCTGGACGAGAAAAGCCGCATCGACAGAGCCGTGCGCGCTTTTCTATTGTTCGTAAGATCCGAGCTGGACCAGATACAACACGCGAATACAAGCTGCAAAGATGGCGGACTTCAATGGCAACATCTTCAGCGTCATGAAGGGCCTCACGAAGTTCAGCGGTAAGGATCCCTTGCTGTGACTGGCATGAGAAACAGTGCACGACAACCATACTAACTCGGCCGGAAATATTTGAATCGGCCGACCGCAGTATCGACTGGTGAAGGGGCAGTTGCTTCCCTTGCTCGGACCCAGGCAGCGTACGACAAAGATAATCAAGACCTGTACGTTATCCTGAACATGGTCACGGAGGCACTCCCATCCTTTCTGGTACGCAAGCATAAGGCAACGATCGCAATTCGGGGCAACGGACAAGAAGCACTGCTGGGGTTGACGAGCAAATACCTGGGAGTTACGGACGAAACCATTCATTCTAAAACTGTGGCACTAACGACTACCAGCGCATGACAGACGGACAAGACCCGGACGTGTACTTCCTCAGCGCCACCTTGCTCCGTGGCCAAACGGAACTGATGGGCGAACATATCTCGGACCGATGGTTCAAGGACATCATGGTGCAGGATTTGACCACGGACTACAGAGAGGTGAAAATGATGTCGTACCGAGACACTAAGATGGGCCTGCAGGAGATCCAGTCCGCCATGCAATCTATGTACTTGGACGACATGTCACGTCGCAACTAAACCCAAATGGGGATCGCTGGGCTTGGAGTGGCTATGCAAGCGGAATCAGCACGTGACATCGGCCTTATAACTTGCTACAACTGCAGGAAGAAGAGGCAATACAAGAACGACTGCCCTGTACTTGCCAACAACAAGCGAAAGAGAAACAGCAACGACGGCAGGCGGAGAAAATACAAGGTCAAACCAGGGGGCCGCGCTGGACAGAAGTGGTGCTCATTCTACAACCCAAGAACTCCCGACGAAGCTGACTGTCCCGCACAGGGACCACCGCACCAACAGGCAAGTGGCTCGTACGCCGCAACTGTTGTGCTCAGCGCAACCTCTCCTCCTGATGGCATCAAGGAGGGCTCGAACTTCGACTGTGGATTCGTGTGGATGACATTGACTGGTGGACAGACAGCACCATCGCTAGCAACCTAAGGCCCACTGTCCTGGCTAACGAGCACGTGGTCACGGTTCACGGAAAGGACGACATGGACCATATCAGAGACAGCCTACCGCCTGGGGGAAGCGCTTGTGTCGGGAGCAGCTCAACGCCTAGGAGTGGTTCACGGAAACAACCTTCAGGCGGTGAAAGCGATCATAATGCTGGTCGACAGAGGTTCAACACAGAACTTCGTGGACAACGAACTCATCTCGAAGACAGAATCTTATGCTCGACTACACCGTGCTCGGCAAGCCCAAGAAAATAGGAACCGCCGGTCAACAGTTGCTACTCGGAATCGCCACCGGTATTCTCCGAGACATCGTCACTGACAAGGCGGGCACCAAACACGACATGAGTTTCCCAAGCCTGGTCGTTTCAGGACCAGGACGCAATTTATTTTCCTCCTCCGATTCAGCAACGAGGGGAATCAAGACCGTCATCGAAACGGGGAACTCTCAGGAAAGGAACGAAGTTAGGATCAGAATATCATCGGCTTGCGGTTTGTCTTGAACAAAAAGGTGGACAGCCGGTTCAAGGCACACACTGTGGTACAAGGGTACTCGCAGGAAGCGGGCATCGACTACGGCAAAACCTTCGCACCGATGTGCCGCATCGGGAACCAGCAAATCCTGCTGGTGATAGCATGCGGACATGACTGGCCCACCTTTCAAGTAGACGCCCAAATCGTCTTCCTGTAAAGCCCGATCGAGGGCGACATCTGCGTCAAGATGGCTCCCGGACAAGAGGAGGCAGACCCCAAGACTGGCGAACCCACGGTGATGAAGCTCAAAAGAAGCCTATACGGGCTGGCTCAGTCGCCCGCCCTATGGTATGGGACTGTTGGCACAGCCTTGCTAGGCATCGGCTTCACATACACTTACGGCCGCGACGACACCTTGGCGATCCTCACCCTCTACGTAGATGACATCTTACTCGGCGGAGCCAACCAGAAGGTGGAGGTTAACGAAGGCCCTTGGACAGCTTCGCCATGACTGACATGGGCGAGGCAAGCCTTATCCTCGGCACGTCGGTTCCCAGGGACTACAGCAAGGGAATAATCACCATTTCCCAGGCGGACTACAATCAGAACGTCCTAGAACGGTTTGGTATGCTCAAATACAATGCAGTTAACACACTTGGATACGGGCCTGAACTATCCAACGAGCAGCAGAGGAACAACTGCTGGGAACGACGGACACCAAGCTCTACCAGGCAATGGTGAGTTTTCTACTCTACCTCGCATGGGTTACACGCATCACCATCTGCTATGCTGTCAACCAACTCACAAGGGCATGCTGTAAGCCCTCAACGGCTCATATGACCGCTGCGAAACATCTGCTCCGATACTTCAAGGTTTGTGTGAACTGGTTATCCCCTACAAGAAGGGGTAGTTCGCCATCAACGGCCACAAGACTTCCTTCGCGGCGAACCCCGGCAACCGCAGGTCTCAGTCTACCTGTCCCTGATGAACGGAGAACCTCTCAGTTTCGGAGCAAAGACGCAGGGACTGACTGCACAACCAACAGTGGAATCGCAGCTGATGACCGTCGCTTACGGGTGAAAAAGGACGTGTAAGCCCCCAAATTCATGACGGAGCTGGGATTCAACACATCCAGCTCTGTACCGACCAACTGTGACAGTACGGGAACGCTACGCCTTGGAGATAACGCGACGTACTCGTCGATGACGAAACACATTGCCCTGCGTTTCTTCTTCCTTCGCGAGCTGGTCAAGACCGCGGAGATCATCTTACATTATGTGGGTACCGGAAAAATGGTAGTCGACGTAACAACCGAAATCTCGGCAAAGTCCAGCACCGCGATATCTTGCAACAAATCAAGGAATCCTCACGCTGAGGTCTTCAGGCTAAGGACAACACAACCGCGCGGGCAACACGGCATCTGAACTTCAACCGGGGTATCTTCTCGGATGCCCGGGATCACACCATGAACGACGGTTTCGGAAACTGGGGTTTCCATCTCCCACCTCTACACTTTTATATATTGACGAGTACAACCAGGAGATCGGCATATATGAGGGGTGGCACCTGTTTAATAATATGAAACAGTAGTCTTGGCAACCCGAAAATTGCTGCCAGTATCCTTTATTTCTTTGTTTGCGGGCGGCAGGAACATTGATGGACCGTTCGTCCTATGTTTTGTTGCGGAACGAGCAGAGTCATTGGTGAACTACAACAGCATCCTCTACTCCTGGTTGATCAACTGACAGGAATATTGTTCACGTACTTTTTATTACAGTCTTCTTCTAAGCGTGGTAGCCTAACCTGCGTATGGCATGCAGTTTTACATACATCACCAGCGTGAGTTGTTTTTGATGTTCGTCTGTTACTAGATGTTCACCCTCTGGACATATTGTATCGAATTAACTTTACGTGTGCACACGGAGTTCCGCTTCCCTAGCAGTGCTTACCATTAACGTTTGCTTTTGAAGATAATGATATGTGACGCAGAAGTAGCGAGTACATTCAGACTGAATCGATTTAGCAAACAAAATGAGTATATATGCTACCGTAGTTAAGAAGATCGACAATGCTACCTCCATCGAGGGGTCGTGTTAGACATAGCACTATCTGAGATACGGCATCAATCGGCTATAGTATATCGATGCTCTGTACGTAGCACAGTGGTGTGATATAAAAGCTATTCTGATATGTTTGTTCAAGAGTGAGATCCTCGAGAGATCCACTAGTCATCGGTAGGTGCTCATTATAAAGTCAGCAAAGGTATGCAGGGTACTGGTTACGTTGTCGTAGTACGTGGTGTTAGTTTCCCAAATATTTTAGGGTGGAAGAGGATACATGTATGTGTGGAACGACCTTCCACCAAGTAACGCGTTGACTGAGGCAACGAATGTTACCGTAGGTGCCGACTCGGGTACCGTGCGTATGAATGTATGATCACTTCACGAGGTGGATATTACCGTATGGAGTAGGTATTACCGTGAGAAGGAGGAGAAGAACCCACTCTTTCGCTCTCTATTCACACCAGCATCTGGGGTCCCAGCAGCTCATAGTGATAAACCTTCTAATTGGCCAGAGAGCGATATTTCAACGTCAACAGCCAACCACTCGTCCAGTAGAGATCGACACTCTACTAAGATCGGAGTAACACCCGATAGGCCCTCGCCTCAATCAACATCATAGTCACATTATCGGAGGGTATTCAATATTTAACAGGCTAGGACATATTGGGCAAGCTATTTGTGACCGGTCGGGCTCCTCAACTCAGGAACTAGGCAATATAGCCGTTGGAATACCGTTCGTTGTGTGTATTGGTACTAGAGGTCGGTATCATATCATAAAATGTGATATATCATATGATATGAGATATGATATAAGCATATCAGTATCACGAAAAAAGCCACGATATCGATATATATATCATATGCATAGCATATGATATGATTTGATATATCGATATCATATCGTATGATATGATATGATATCACATCGTATGATATGATATGATATGGTATAAAAGTCACGAATTCACCTTTGTTGGGCATGTGCTTGAGTTCCGGTGGTTCGGGGAAGTGAATCATGGGGAAACAATCCAAAATATACTACTCAACATGGAGAAAATTGTCACCGTATCATATCATATCGTATGATATGACGCGATATATCATATCATATCATATTACATCTATAAATCGTGATATTATATCATATAATAGGCATACAAAACGTCAAAGTATATACATATCATGTGACATAGCGTGATATATCATATCACATCATATTATATGATATTTTATAGTATAATCATATCATATCATAATATCGTTTTTTTTCACGAATATATCATATATCATATCGTAACGTTTTCAAAAGTGATACCGACCTCTAATTGTTACATGCTAACATACTATATGAATTACGTGTATTAACTAGAGGTCGGTATCATATCATAAAATGTGATATATGATATGATATATGATATGATATAAGCATATCAATATCACGAAAAAAAGCCACGATATCGATATATATATCATATGCTATGTGTATGATATGATATGATATATCGATATCATATCGTATGATATGATATGATATGATATAAAAGTCACGAATTCACCTTTGTTGAGCATGTGCTTGAGTTCCGGTGGTTCGGGGAAGTGAATCACGGGGAAAATATCCAAAATATACTACTCAACGTGGAGACAATTTTCACCGTATCATATCATATCGTATGATATGACGTGATATATCATATCATATCATATCACATCTATATATCGTGATATTATATCATATCATAGGCATACAAACCGTCAAATTATATACATATCACGTGATATATCGCGATATATGATATGATATTATATGATATGACATGATATAGCATATCGTATCATATCATAATATCGCTTTTTCACGAATATATATCATATATCATATCGTAACGTTTTCAAAAGTGATACCGACCTCTAGTATTAACTTACCTATAGGCCATATTATTGTTGTTCCGGTCGGTGTTTGGGTGAGGCTATAGATCTCCTCGAGTGAGAGGGGCCTCAGAAAATGTAGGTGCTAACGCTGCCGTCACGCCCTCCCCACCCCCCCGCTCCCTCCCCCCCTTCCCCCCTCTTCTCCCCCGCGCTTTGATGTCGTCGACTGCTCGTGACACGGTTGCAACCTCCGCTTGTCACTTCCGCTCTATATAACCTCCTTCGCGTCTCACGCCATGGCATCCCCCCCCTATGAAGGCCCCATGAAGCCCCCTCACCGCGCACCTGATCCCTCGGGATCAGGTCGGGTCTACAAAATCACACGACATGTAGCTATATGGGGAAGGGTGGTGACCTTAAGCTTTGGTTTTACTCATCTGCCGGAAAACTCAAAAAACAAAAAACTGCCTCGGCCCCCTTCTCGACCCACCAGTACCATTTTCCAACTTTCCCTGCAAATCTCTCTCCACGCATCTACCTCTTCTACTCCTTAGCATGCACCCCAGTTTAGCTCTTACCCCGGGCCAGCTCTCTAAATATCTCCCTATTCGGCAAGCATATATCGATCTCTACGCACTCCTCCTCCCCCTTCTCTTGCTCCCTAGGTGTAGCTCTTACCCCGGTCTAGCTCTCCGAACATCTCCCGCTTCGGCAGGCACCCCTCTCCCATGCACGAAACGAAACCCGAAACAAAATTCCCACCGTGTGCGTATCGTCGTCTCAATGCACTCTGAGCCCGTCTTGACAATAAGCGCGTCGGCGTTGGATAGGGGGTGGTCGTCGCGGTTCGATTTCGGTCAGCCGAGGCATCGAAGGAGCAGGGGGTGGTGGACCCTGCCGCAACGTATCGTAGTGCGCCTGTTGGTTAGAAGGAACTGTCTCATGGGGAAATGCTCGGAGGTTCTTGATTTCCCAGTACTAGCACGTGGCTAGGGGGGTACCCCGGGAGGGATAAATGCTGACAAGATTGGGTGATCGAGCCCCAAATACATGTTTCGCTCTTCAGAAGGAGGAGTCATGTGACTGAAGTAGTCCAATAGATAGGGAATTCAAACGAGCATATCCCTGCTCCGGCTTCACGTGTCCCTTCGTACAGCAGATCCTCGACTACCTTGGCGTTTTAGTATCCCCATCATATTCATCCATACGCCGCAAGCGCACTCCCGACAAATCATAGCGTCCACGCTTTCTCTATTTATAGCTCCGGAAGCATGGCCAAACCCTCTGCATCAAACCTCTGTCTGCGCTGATTGCGCCACCCTAGCACAGAAAAATCAACCGTCTGTTGGTTGTATCTCTGACCGACCGCGACTGACTGCGGTGACGGTGGACAGTACCCCCCCCGCGCGCGCGTCTTTCGTTAGCAGGCACCGGATCTCCGTCTTTGCTTCAAAGCCCAAACGCCGCGCACACGCGGTCGCAATGACTGCCGCCGTCATTCTGTGGAGTCCTCTACTTGGTGACCGCGAAACAAGACCTCCCGTCGCCATCGAACTCCCGTCCCCATTAACTCCCGTCCGAGGCCCTTCCTCCTCCTGCCCATCGCCTCCGTTAAAGGTGGTAGGCGCTCCATCTTGCATCCCAAGCATTTCTCAAGGCCAGGGCTCCACAATTAACAAAGAAGCGCGTAAGGCTTTTGGGTGCGATGAGCTACTGTAGCCTTATCGGATTGTGGATCGGGCTGAGCAAGGTGCTACCACGAACGCAGCACGCCTTCCGGGTCATGTCCCGCCCGCCCCCCCCCCTTCTCCGCCTTTCGGTGGCAGCTGCACTAGGTTGTTCATGATGGCTCAGCTCAATCAGCGAGGAAACGTTTATCGGCCGCGCGCAGCACCACCACCGTACAAAGGCCATGATGCATGCATGTTGTAACACAGCATCGACGCGGACACACACACCTTTCTTGCCGAAGACCCTGCTCCACCTCAGCCACGTCCCGAGCACTCTCTCTCGCCATCATCCAGCCGCGCAAACATGCAGACATACATACCGTCGTGTGGGATCGGCGGGTGGCCGCGAACATTCTCGATTGAACCCACCCCAATTCGAGCTAAGATCAAAATAGGTGTGTACTATGTGTATGCGTGTCATGCAACGGACCACCCAACAGCAGCAGTATTGTCCGCGGGGGGGGGGTCTGAACGGGTCACCTTTCGCCTCTCGTAACCCTTCCGGGGCTTGACCGGGGGGGGCGTATTCATTTGTTGCTTGCCTTAGTCATTTGACCATTGACCACGCATCCCTTTCGAGACGGACCGGGGGGGGGGGGGTCATGACGAAATAAACGACGATTCAAAGAGCTGTGGAATGTGGTACAGCAGGTACCAATTTCAATATCTGTGTATACCAGGTATACCACAGTACGTGTGTGGTGTTTATGTTAAACCCTGCTTTCTAGCCCACGAAACCCAGCACTAACAACCAGTGCAGTGATGATGCGCATTACTTGTTTTCCCATATGTTTTGTCCCATGGGATACATGTTGGCTTTATAGTACTACCCATTAGACCTTTGAGTCGGCGCTGCATTCGTGGGCTCTAGTGGGTGGTACTATATAACCAACAAACTACATGTTTTCGGATTCGTGTAATCTCGCCGACCTCTGAACTTGGACTTCCGCGGCCCTCCCATCGCCAAACGCTACTACTACTACTACTACTACTACTACTACTACTACTACTACTACTATAATGAGGACCAAATATGAGTCAGTGACGAGTCCTCTCTGGCGCCCCCTTTCCCTCAGACCGCCATTTATCCGTCTCGAAGGATCAATAATACTACAAGCTTCTGCAGGGGAAACTACAAGTGAGTGGCAATCCGAGACCTGCTCGATAGGCAAACCTGAAGGGTGGTGCGTGTGTGTCCCCGGTATGCTCTCACATAACTGTCAACACCCATTATCTTGATTGTTACACTGCGTTTTATCCTGGTATATTTGTTGTATACGTTCTCCTTAAGGCCGTCGGTCGAACGTTTTTTTTCCCATTCCGTCGTTTTTTGGAATATACCATTAGGTTGTATATAGGTTATAGAGTAGGCGTTTTTATCTCGATTGTTAAATTATTAATAGTCTGTTGGGCTATTGGTAAAAGGTTAACCAATCACGCCTGCCCAAAGTAAGCCTTACAGCACTCTCCCCCCCTAGAACGGCGGGGTATACAGGTTAGCCGGATATACGCGCGGACGTGTCAAAACCACCAGGCGGTTCCTATTTTTTCTAGGGATCCAGAAGTATTTTTCAGGCTTGATATGGGGAAGTTCCACTTTTCTTAAAAAGGGATTATTATTGTGAACGCGGTGAGATTCGAACTCCCGACTTCAGACCACATGTCCTGCCGTCGACGCCATATTATTAAGGTATATATTAGTCTGTTGGGCTACTGGTAAAAGGTTAACCAACCTCCTACCCAAAATAAGCTTTATAACACTCTCTCCGTCGTAGCCGTACAGGGTAGAGGTGCAGGGAGTGGGTTTTGAGGAGCCGCGCGTTTGATTCATGTCCTATTAATAGTTCGTGGAATCGGTGTTTCCCCGAATCCTCCATATTCTGCGTATATGGCTCATCAACCGTCTCGATCGCCGTTAATCTGCGGCTGTTCCAAACCTGACGCTCGCCAGACCCGCCTCTTTCCTGACGTACCGCTTTCCCCAAGCATAATTATTATATATCGTAATACTTACGTACCAGGAACTCATTACTCACTGTCATGGCACTTTTTCGCCCCAGCCCCTCCCCCCCCCCTCAATGCCTGCCTGGGGCGCTTGCCAGACCCGCCTCTTTCCTAGCGTACCGCTTTCCTGGCCT
>JAYJME010001046.1:0-18174 GCA_036873775.1 Costaria costata | reverse complement strand
GGGGGGTCAGCTACGGGACACATGCCTCGGGAGTGCGACCGCGGGCATGGTGTCGAGATTGACGTGCCACCCGCTGGACACGGCTAAGGTGAGGGCGGCCAGGGTAAGGTGCCCAAGCGACGCAAGATAGTTTAGTTGTCGCTAGGAGCTCGCGCAGCAGGATCTTTTTGTACCTGTTCGCCAACTTGTGTGTGTGTTGGTGGAATGGTGGAATGTTGGATTTTTCTTTTTATTTGTTGGTCAGGGAACAAAATTTGCTGCCCCTCGTTTCAAAATTCGTCTTTGGTTTTACTGGTAGGGTATACATACGGCGTACAGCGTGGAGCGGGTGGACACAGACAAACTCGAAAAGGGGTTCCTATTTTTTCAGGGACGTAACAACAAAAAAATGAAATGTTTCACACGTCTGACAGGTCACGATCTGGAGATCATCTAGATCATCTAAATCATGGAACTAGATAATCTAAACCATGGAACTACTTGTAGATCATCGATATCATGGAACTAGATCATCTAAATCGTATAACTAGATCATCGAGATCATCGAGATCATCATCTAGATCCCAACATGCCACTATGAGTGATGTGTTGCGCAGGATCTGCATAGTACAGATCCAACCCAGAGAGCATGTCTTAGAGATCATGCGGATATGTATTTCATGGTTCGCACCCGGCATCATGAGCTAGATCATACCATACGGACCAGGAATAGATCTTCCCTGATAGATCTGCAGTAGATCGTGATTGATGTAGACCACGGAGTGGGAATAAGTGATGTGCACCGAGGTGTGACCTGTGTTGATAGTTCATACACGCAGCTACAATTACAGCAGCGATGGATGATGACGCTCGATGTAGGACGCGTGCTACGATAGAGGTGTTGTTCCACGTTTTGGCTTTTTTTGTTTCTGAATGACGGGGCTCCTTAACCCAAAATCGTCGGGCTTTCATTCTTGTTTTGCAATATGATATGTTTGTACACCTTAGCTCATGGATTTTTTTTTTTTTTGTCGTGTTGCACTTTTGGTTGACTCAAAATCAGCTTGTGGGTGAAGTACAGTACAGAGCTTCTAAAGTAAAGAGCCTCAGAAAAACAAAACTGCTGCACCTCTATAGTAGCATTAGTCGTATTACGGGGGAACATAGTAAATACTATATTGGACCAAATATTGGTTGCAAAAATAGGGAAAATATGTAGGTTTTGGTGTCTACAGTAGTTTTTTGTTGTGTCCACAGTAGGTCCTATTAACTATGGTCCAAACATTGTTAGCAAAAATTAGGAAATGTGTAGGTTTTGGTGTCTACAGTAGGTCCTATTGTGTCTACAGTAGGTCCTATTAACCATGGTCCCCCGTGATAGTCCCCTCTGCTGTTGTAGTATGATGCCATTCTTGCTTCAACGAAATGCGTGCCACTGCTATACATGAATGTGATATTATAGAACTACTGGTTCTTCGAAGAAGTTCGTGTAGCTGCTGTGATGTCGTTGATGATTCTACTATACGAAGTGCTGTGCTGCTGCTGCTGCTGCTGCTGCTGCCCGTGATGTCGTTAACCCTTTTACTACCCCAAAAAAGTATCCCACACTATTTCCAAGTAGTTTTGTCCCCAAAAACCGTTTCCGGTTCTCAAGGGGTTAAGCGGCCTGAGGGGGCGTATTACCATATTACATGACGGGATCTTGTTGCGCTCATTAAAGGGGTTGTTGTTAAATCCGAGGTTTGGACTTACCAGCCAGGCGGACCCCGGATTGTGCTTTTGTTAGATGTGCACCGTAACCACTGAGCTACTATTAACAGTCAGCGCTGACTGATTGATACCTCAGTGGTTATGGCGCATATCTATTATAACATTGAAGCTTCAATGGTCGATGTTGCATATAAATTATCATTAAAAAATCATTCCGGGAATTTTCCCAGGCGGTCCGGGTTAGGGATAAGGTGTAGATTCAAGCATAGTTCAACATTTTTGCTGAAGCTAGGCCAAGTCATAAACACGTCTCATCGCAACCGCTGTAAATGGAAGCCTTCGTGTGATACGTCGTCGTCGACGCTAGCAGATGGCGAACGGTATTGGATCTGCTGGGGAGCATGAAGGAGGAGGCCGGGTTAGTGCCAAGCGTATCGGCCTACAACGTCGTCGTGGAGGCCATGGCCAAGGCTGGCGAGTGGCAGCGGGCGCTCGGGGTGCTGGCGGAGATGAAGAGAGAGGGCGTCCGACCGACGGAATTTACGTACAACCGGTGCATGACAGGTACCAAGTATTTACTCGTACGGCTTGAGTAAAACATAACTATTAGTATGCTCTTAAAACACCCACGTTTTTGGGGACAAACAACTTGCAATCGTAGTGTGATATTTTTTTGTGCAGTAAAAGAGGGTTAAACCCCTTTAAGAGCCGGAAACGGTTTTTGGGGACAAAAATACTTGGAAATAGTGTGGGATACTTTTTTGGGGTAGTGAAAGGGTTAAACCCTCGTATTTGCTTGCAACCGCCGCATGGCAAGTATTTATACGTACGCCTTCAGTAACGTGTGCTCTTAACCCTGTCACTGCAGCAAAGACAACGGTAGTCTAATTCCAAGTGTTTTCCCCCCCAAAACGCGGGTGCGGCTTCAAAGGGGATACCGGCGACGACGCGCATTTGATACAGCCGTGTCCATTTTTGCCTGCATGCACAGCCGTATTGAACCCCCGCGGGATAGTAGTTGGAGATCATACGCCGAAACTCCGGATTGGATTGTCGGCAGTTGCGCCTCTCTTTACTAATATCGACAGTAGTAGTGTTTTCGACCTGATAAAATTGACAAAATTGCTGATAGTGCCTGCAAAATCCTCGTGACAGCTTCGTTCCGAGAATTTCCGCAGGCTGTCGGAGTTAAGAGTTATGGTTCGGGATAGGGTTTAGAGTCAAGTAGTTTTTCAACCATTTTGTCGAAGCTGGGCCAAGCTGTAAACACGACTCGACGTCGAGTGTACGAGTTTATCATAGCCGCCAGCTGCTCCACAACACGACGCTGCCGTTGCTCAATGAATGTCCTCAGCTTGTGAAAAGAGCGGCCAGTGGGAACAAACGTTGTCTCTCATGGAGGACATGAAGGGGCAGGAGGATCTCGTGCCTGACAGCTACATGTGCAGCACCGCGATGATGGCGTGCTCGAAAGCGGTAAGCCATACAGCGGCGCCTAGAAAGTGTCGTTTTCGAAGTGCAAGGTAGCACCGCTACTATGATACCACGGTTGTGGCGCCAGAAGCAGTATGGGACGGGCCCAACTACTCTGTTATACAGGTTTGCCTCTGGCTATGCTTGCTCGTGACAGGTATTTTTATAGCAGTAGTTCTTGCCTCGCCTTGATAGGTCTTCTGAGATAATTGGCGGGTGGTTCCTCTTTCACAGGAAAAGTAACGTCCCCATAACAAATAGAGGGGCCACGGGGATACCGTAACACAGCGCTGGTGCCACTATTAATAGATGCATCACACGTGTTGATTGGCCCAGCGGTAGGTGTAGCTCGTTTGTTGTTGGTTATGATTAATGTGTTTTCGGCGGGAGTGACGAGAGCCTGAGGGATCGCTGGTGCACTTTTTCCGCTCAACTGAATGGCTAGGTTGGAAGAAGGCCTCATTGTTTTTTGCTTAAGCGAGAGAGACTAATCTTCCTTTTTGTCATTAGGGGAAGTGCTTAGTCCCCATGTTGGCGAACGTTGTCTTGGCGACGATATATCCATTGCTTAACTCTTCTTTTTTTTTTTCTGCAACCGAAAGGTAAACTGTGCGTAAAATCTTCCTTTTTTCCTGGCGAGAGCAACCACGCCCTCTGTCGCTCGAGGTGTTCGTCCCCATGTTCTGTGCATTTGGGTGCCGCCACGCGTGTAGTATGGTGTGTGTCGGCATGGTATTATACTGTACTCGTTTTGTTGTCAGCCACATGACATGTAACCGTTCGCCGCGCCGCTAATCGTTGATGGTGCTCGTGGTTGCGGGTACATTGCAGGGACGACTGGATGGCGTCCTTCGGATCTTGCAGGAGCTGCGAGATATGCCTGGAGGCCAAGGGCCTAACCTGGTCAACTACAACATCGCTATCGGCTCCTGTGCGCGCGCGAGGTGCGTGTCTGATTGAAAAACATTTATACTCACATTATTAATAGTTTTTTTTGTGTAGAGACCTTTGCTCGGGCAGCTGCACTATGGTTTGAAATGATAACTGATATAAGCAGTGGGATTTATTCGAGACCCGCGTTAAGTCTTAACTGGCAGCCCTTGTTGAATCAAGCGATCAAGCGAGTGTGTGAGCCCGCGTTTGCTTTCATCTGGCTTGACGATGGCACGCTCGGCGGTCCCTGTCTCGCTTTCGATGAATGGAGCACTCGCGGCGTGCTTGTGTGCTGGACGTAAACAAAATCGTAATTTTGCATGTTGCTGTGGCATGGGGGACGGCGTAGATGAGTGTTACGTGCTTAAAAAATCTCGTGGTTGAAACTGTCGCGCTCTTGAGGTGGTGCTCAGAATAATGCAAACCTGTGACTAATCTTTGTCCGTCGGACGTACTATTCATGCATACTGGTGTGTACCAGGTAGTTCGCTTTCGGGAAAATGTATGGTCGTGGCTTGAGGACCGCGTGGATGAGTGTTAAGCGCTTTAAAATACTCGGGTTCAAGCTATCGCGGTTGTGGAGTGGCTTTCACAAATATGCGACTAACCTTGAAGTTCGTTCGTGGTGTCGGGACGAACTTTGAGGGGAGCTCCGAAAGCCATGACTACAATAATAGTCTAGTACAATACTTTGTTTTGGTCGCCGTTTGCTCTTTTGTGTTACATTCGACCCACTTTAGTTTTCGATCGATGTCAATCGCCGAAACGGTTATGGTGCTAGTTTTACTATTTTTGTCGTGGGCGCTATGATACAGGGACTGGACGCGGATGCTGGAAGAAATGGACAACATGCGGTGGGAAGACTTCAAGCCCGAAGAGAGCACGTTTTCCGTTCCCCTCGATATTTGCGGCCGCACCGGCGACCTGTCCATGGCGCTGACGCTCCTCGCTCGCATGCGCGAGTGCAAGGTTAAGCCCGGAGTGGTCACCTACGGCTCTGCCGTCGCGGCGGCGTGTAGAGCGGGCGATGCCGTTTCGGCGGCAGCGCTCTTGGACGAGATGGAGGGCGCTGGTCATCCCCCGAACGAGGTGACGTACGGCGTTGCCGCCCTGGCGTGCAGGGACGCGGCTAACGCGGACGCCGCGGTTGATTTGCTGCGGCGGAGGGAGAGGCAGGGGTTGCCGCCCGATCCGCTGATTTTGAGCTTTGCGGTGCAAGCGTGCTCGAAGGCGGGAGATCTGGAGCGGGGGCTGGACCTCATTACCGGCATGAAGGGCGCTGGGTTTGTCCCGGACGGCTTGTTTTATACTGGTGTGATCGCGGGAATCGGTGCCTCTTTTTCTCCGACTCGTGTCCAATCGGGACCGGTGTGTGACGATGAATAGGAGGCGGAAGCAACTATTAATATTATCGCAAAGTAGTGATCAGTAGGGCTTTTACCATCTGGTGGCAGGGATCTTGGAGGGCAAATTTTACTCGCTCTTTTTGGCCGAAGACTGTTTTGCATCAGTTGCTCGTTTTTTTTTTTAATTGAGGTGATCGCGGCGCAGTCGCGTTCCAATTTGAGTTTTGGCCCGTTTTCGGTGCGAGTTCGGGTTACGGGTTGGGTCTACCCCCCTACCTTGATCCCACCAGCAGGGGCTGCTTCCTACCCCGTCTGATCCCGTTTGTGGTGAACAGTCTACCTCCCTAAATATCCCTGCGACCACATTGTGAGGCGAGCTCTCGCTGGAGCAGCTGCAGGCTGTGACAGGATGGAGGGCGATGTCTCGCTACGTGAATCATCTGAGTCGCCAAACCCTTGTAAATCGCGACAGTGTCGTAGTGTTCCTGCGTGGGGTCAGCCTGAATCTCTCGTGTAGCATCGGTGAATGCAGGCAACGGCTGACAATGAAGGACGGGGGACGATCCCCCTTCATGTATACTGGTATCTAGACTACAGGAGCTCCACTCCGCGTGCGGCTAACAGTATAGTGGCGATCGAAAGAGACGCCATGATTCGGCACAGATCATAGAACAATAGCAATTGCAATTTGGGTCGGAACGCCGAGGAGCGATTGTTTTTGTCACACGAATGGGGATTGGCTCCCTGCCGCACGTCTTTCACCACACGTAACCAGTCCACCTACTACCTACAGTAGACAGTTCGGTGAACAAAAGAAATAACAGAAGTTTTTGGTGCAGCGCCAATGACTGGCATTGACGTGCTGTTCCCCAGTGTTGTGTTTTGACATATATTTAGACGGTCGTAAGAGCGACTTGGCATCCTGGCGAGCTTTCAGCAGCAGGCAGCGGCAGATTTTCCGCGAAGACCCCGTACACTGGGGAATGGAAACGATTTGCCAAAGAAACACCCAGAGACAAGCTATAGTGTAGTATTCGACTGCTTTGTTCAATGTCCAGCAGGGTCATACATCAAGCAAAGCGACAGGCTGCAACACCGACGGTTTTTCCCAACAAGTTCCTCATGACCACACGCGCAATTGACCTTCAAGAGTAAGCGCTCTGCAGTACGAGGACACGGATTATTGTACAACAATAGTTGGCATCACGCTGCGCGCGTGTCGTACACTGTAAGCTCTGTATTGATACAGTAGCTCGGACACATCATCGGGACTCGGGACCCCGACCCCAGCAGCCCGCGTGGCTTCTTGTCGAGGCTGTTGTTACTGCAATCTTCCACAATCTTCGTACTGTTTATTCTACCTCTGAATCCCACAAGGGCTTCTTCAATCAACTTGAAAAATCTACGGACGCTCAGTCACGGACAACGCGCCGCTAGAGTTCTACTCTTAAGCTCTAAACCACCAAACCTGTGGCAGCTGGAACCAACGTGCTAACTGCTGCCGTCTTTACTCAGTGGTCATCCTAGGGGGCATTTATCCGTCGTATCATACATCACGAGATTATTTGTGTCACCAGGGTGATAATCTCTCTCAACGAGGTGCTTCAGCGATGCTGGCCTTGCGCAGAGAGGGGAGACTACCATACCAGGGAACTCGAAGCCAACAAGTAAAATGTGGTGGAGAGGTAGGTGGTGGTTGTGTCGCTTGCAGCCTTCCAATTAAAATTCGCATCCATACGATCACCTAATAATAGATAAACCAAGCAAGACATATGAAATAGATACAGTCGCAAATACTAGACTCATAGCCCACCCCTCACACCCCATCGTTGGCAGCGACCCCGTCCGAGCCATTACTGACAGCTTAAACAAAAAATCTGATCTGATTACAGCGTGCTCGTAAATTGAGAGCAGCAACATTCCAGCCTTGAGGAGTGGCGTATGATACCTCTGACTCTTGTTTTTCTGACGTCTGTTCAAAGCGTACGAAGTATTACCGTCAGGAAAACAAAAGCACACCTAGCTTGGCAGTGTCCGGCCTCGAGCTTCTGCTCAGAAGAAAGACGTTCATGTTGAGAAAGGCGCTCTTGGGCCAGGAAAGAGGATGAGAGTTGAGAGGAAGGGCATGCTATCACCCCGGCAAAACGCACGCTCTAGGGCTACGTAGATGTACACTACGGGTCGAAGCACTGGCCGACCAATCATAAAGCCATGCCCCTCGATGCTGGCACTTCGAGATCGACACTCGCTCGCGGAAACTTAGTTATTCCGTGATGTTGTCAGCGACGCGACCACCGACCAAGACTCTTATTCTTGAAACGTGCTTGTACGTACGTTAATAATGCCCCACAGAAAAACTACGTGCAGATCGAACGCAAAACTCTTATCGGTACTAGTTAACCTGGAAATATGCGATACCTCGTACAGAACGTTGACCTGATAGGCTATTGGCTATACTGATTCCTGTAGCAAAGTGCCTGACATTAACACGACCCCTCGATGCAGGTGACACCGTAAAATTTGCTTTAACCATCAGTTCTCGATCAACTTATCAATTTAACCCACGAGTAACTTAACATGATACTGACTGCATCTTTTCGCAATCTTGAAAGACCTGCACAACTACCGCGCAGGTAACAAATCATACGATTCCATCCTGCGACGAGAAAGGATGGAAAACGTATTTCTCGACGTGGACTCCAGAAATCACAGGGTTATAGCCGAACTACCCCGTTCCCAAACAATCATGGCGTAGGTGGGCTCAGTGTAAACTCCCGCTGCCCACGGTGTGCACCCATCAAGCCGGTGGTATTCTTGTTGCCCTCGTAATCCTGCTTTCGGGGCACCCAGAGAGTTTTCAAGCGATGACATGTATGCGCGTTAATCTTTCCTTTAGAATTTTCAATTTTTTTTTGTGTGGGCATTGCCGACTGAAATCGAAGATATTCCATCGGAGCTTCTCTACTTCAATGAATGGCGACGGGATCAAGACCAACACGACGCAGAGAGTCAGGAACAACAACGGGCACCAAAATGTGGACATTAGGGGTGTAAATTGTGTTTGTCAGGGGACGTCCGGGGTACTACTTGAGGTCGCCCGGGGACAAACCCCGGTTTTCTAGGTGGATATGGATCTCGTGGCGGGTTTATACGGAGAATACTGCAGTTTGCTGCGGGCAACATTGCTCAGCAGTCACTCAGCGATCCATCTTTACCATGCTCAATCAAACATCTCAAAGTGTCACCTGGCATCTCGTTTGGGTACTTCAGCGATGTTGGCCATAAGTTGAATGTGGTCACCCCTTTTTTACTAAAATAGAGGATAACTGTCTACACCACCCCCTTGCCCTATCGACTAAAGTCCACCAAGCTCCAAGCTGACTTTCTTTTCAGGTGGGTATGATGGGGTAAGCTAGTGAAGGGGGGGTATATCGCTCTACCAGCCTCGAACGAAAATAGCTCCCGAAACGACATTGTAATTGTGAAGGGGTCATAAATCGGACAGGGGGCTAACACCAAGCTAGTTTTTTTTTTGGCTCAATGGACCCTGTTTCATTCATACTCCAACCATCATAAAATGGGACCATGTCGTATAGAAAATGGGTTTTTGGCTTCTGGGCATTGGCCAGCGTGTGGTTTTCAGTATTACCAGCACAAAATATTCTCAAAAGGGTTATTGAGAAAAAAGCAATAACCGCAAACATTGAATCCCAACAGGTAAATCCTAACTCCACCGTAAGAATGACCGGCAGAATTCGAACAGGAGTGAAAAAAAGAAGGAAAAACTGCTGGGAATCAGTGACAAAAAAGATGTGCCTAAGCAGGCTTAAGTACTCTGAATTGTTCATGTATGAGACGTTACTGTTGAACAATAGTGGTGGCAGACTAACAAAGGCTTCGTACTGGTCTAACAGAGGACGATACAAATAGTATCGTGTGGATAAGGACGTCTGGAGAGCACAAATCAACGTATTTTTTCCTCTCGAAAAGGGAGAGTAGGGGGGGGGGGCTAGTGCCAGGGTTTCCGATCGCTGCGCGTGACATCAACACTGCATGTTCCCAGTTGAAGCTGTAAAGAGAGAACTTGTACGCAAGACTTAAACGCTGTGCGAGTTCGTAGGCGGCGGTGGGGCAGGGGTTGACCAAAGAGTTTTTTGTCTGCTTGTCCTTTCCCTCCACAACTAGCAGCAGTTGCCCAACACACGCAAGGAAGTACACGGACACGTGAAGCATACTACGGATGGCCAGAGGAGGTAGGTGCCAAAACAATCTGGGCGCCACTTCGCTCTGACTAGATAGCGTTCATGGCGAGACTTTGTAGTTTCGTACATATCATAAAACGCATAAAACGGGTCAGACGTTGTACACAAACAAGCAGGCACGGTCGCAGGTTGGCTCTTAAAATGGATGCTCAGGCTTTGCACAGAACCCGAAAACAACAGACAGAACACACAGCGAAACACAGATAAACACGATACGTCCAGCGTACGGCCGAATGGATCCCAGGGGATTTTCAAGTCACAGTTCAAACGCTCTCGCCTCCGCTGCACTTAGCACACTTGCAACACGAAGCGAAAAACGCCTGCCTTCGCTTGATATCAATATTCTCGACAATATTATGGAAAAGAGAAGCGCAACGACGGCAACTGCACAGTGACGGGACTCGCCTACCGTAAGTAATCACTGCGTCTACCAAACAATTTTTAACAAGACAGCGAAAGGAATTGTTTCCAAGCGAGCTTTTGCTTGCTGTTGTCGACTCTCTACGATAAATTTTCCACCGTGCGTGGGACTCATGAGAGGCACGTTGAAGTCGTGGTGAGAGTCATGGACCGGAGAGGAGATGAGAGGAGCAAGCGTAACGACGTAACAACCCGTGATCGTTACGAGCAGATAGCAGGCCGAGCGAACGTGACTGGCGTTGACACCAATCCAGGCAACCGGCAGAGCTCGCGGCACCGCTAAACAAAACAGACCAACCTGAAACAGTTGGGGTGGGTATATCGGGGAACCGCAACAACGTGCTCGAGCCGGCGGCGAAGGATTTACTTTCTTGGCTGCTTCACCAAAAATGTCGCAAAAATGAAGCACATGCCAGGTATCAGGTACGGGGCATGTCAGTAGATGGCTTCGAAGTATCGCACAACATCATCAAGCGGCTCAAGTCGAGCATGTAGTCTGCTAAATGCTTGCGAGAGTCGAGCGAGAGTCCTCATCGAAGATTGGTAGACGAAGAAGAGAGAACGCGTACATAGAGTAGAGGAAGCCGCGGCGTACTGCATAGACAAGGAAAGGAAGGAGATCACAAACGTCATCACCTGCGGCTGAGCGAAACTGGGCACCAAGGAGTTCCAAAATAATATGCATGCGCACTCGGCCAAATTTAGCCCCTGCGCTATTGACAGCTCTCACGATGGTGGACGCTCATCAAGCTGGACGCGTGCAGGAACGAAGTTCGCACCGCAAACCTGTGCGTGGATAAAAATGGAGATGGACCACAAGTCCATCACGCGAAGGGAAGCAAGCAGGCAAGCGCGCACAGCGGGCAAGAAGGCAAGCGCGCAAGAAAGCGCGCGAAATCCAGCACCGGGTGCGCAGCCGGTGGGATACCGGCAGGTGCAATCGCGGCAAGAACTTCTTCCACACGAAAAAAAAAGAGGATGAGCTCCGACAGTACAGAGCCGCAAATACGCACCGCTTAGCACCCAGCTTGGACCAGTGACGACCGAAATAAACACGGGCAAAACAACAGACTTGCCGTTTTCACAGGGCGCTAATGCTGAGTTAATCGAAATCACCACAAAAAAATAAAACAAAAAACAAGAGTCTAAAAAAACACCATTCTTGCCGGTTTTACCTGATGCCTGTTTTACCTTTTGAAAGACGGCCGCCCCTTTGACGAGGGGAGGTAGGGAAGACGATCAACATCCCTTGTAGTAGTCAGCTGATGACCTCTCGGCGACTTGCTGAACTTTCGAGCGGGAAGAGGGAACGGACACAACAGCCCATGCAATTTTGAGTGCAAGCTGCTATAGTTCATAGCACTGGCTGTCGTAGACCGTAAAATAGGAACAAAACATGGACGAACAGGTCGGGACTGGAAAAAATGCATGCGAAGTTTCGTATATATATCTCGTTTGCGCGAATTTGCCTGTTCACGGATGTGTTTGAAAAGTAGGTGGGAGAGCAAATTAATTTGTGTCGTATAAACTGAGTTTTTTTCCGTGCAACGACCACCAAATACTGCCGAAACGACATAATGTAATAAAAAAAACAAATAGAGCCTCGTACAAGTCACACGACAAAAGACCGGAACAGCAGTACCTACGACGTTTCCGCGGTCTGCATTTCGAGAGCGTACTCGTCCGTCGCATAAATGGGTACGTTCGACGGCACAAGAAAAAAAACATGATTTGTTGCCGGCTGCGATCCACACACAGAGAGTAGATGGTTTCGGCTCTCCTCACGGCTTCTTGGGTGTACAGCGGCACCGAGTTGTCACATGTCAGTTGTGGGGGGCAAAGCCCAAGAAATTGAATGAAACCCATGATGCAATGCTCATGAAAAGCAACACTCACAGCTCTCAACCAAACAGGTTGAGTGTCCAACCAGCGAAATGAAAAAAGTCCTCAAGAAAGGAAAGGAGCAAACTGCCGCGAGGAAAGCATAGAGGTCCAGAGGATCTGCAAGCGTTGCATCTGAAGTACGAGCGCATCAGCGGCAAACAGGGACCACACAACCACACACACCGTTGGGAGTGCCCGGTCGGCCGCGGTGGTGCCCCTCAAAAGCACCGACTCACTCCTTCTCCACCGCTCCACTTCACCTGACGCGAGGAACGCGAAAAAAAAAACACACGTACGCACACCAGAAAACTGCGGGCACGAAATCCTCACCCCAAACACGAACGTACATGCATGGAAAAAAACGCCTGCTGCACAGACAGCCTTCCAATTTCGCACATGAATTGCTCGTCCGCCCAATATGTAGTGGCCGTGAAGATCAGGCAAAAGCAAATACTTGTAGAAGGAAGGATAACAGGACACCACAGCGGAGACGGCTACTCGCAAGACAACACAAAAAGCATGAGGCACTGGACTTCTTTTCGGGATGATCGAGCACTCGTAAAGCTACCTCCTCGGCCCTCGTCTTCCTCCTTCTGTCTACGCGCGGTGTAAAAATCATAAAACAAAGCGGTGGTACGTGGGTGTCCGTCTGCCCTCTGACACGGAGAGCACAAAAACAACAACACGACACCTCACTGCTGCATGCACTGCTGCACACTGCACGTATACGTACGCGCCTTGCCCGTAGCCTACTGCTGTAGTTGACAACGCATTGCGTTCGCACATGGCACAGCTGCATCTCACAAAAACGCCTGCTGCGTTAAACGACGCCTCCTGCATAATATATATATATATATATACAAAAAAAACGTTTCTACCACCCCCCCCTGTCACCTCCCCCCCCCCCCATCGATGAAGCGCGATCTCTCACCCTCACACGATTCATGACTGCTTGCATTGCCCAGACGGAAGGTTTCGTCCACGCCATGGGCTTGGTAGTGCCTGCCTTGCACATGATCGCCACAAGCGAATGCCGCTCAAAAGAAAGATATACTGGAAGCATCAATCATCCAACACAGCACGCTGCACGATTTACAGGTGCATTGCACATGCACATTGCGCGCACAGCGCACGCACACACCCACCATCGCGATAAAGTCCACGCCACAGCAGAGGAGAAGCGACCGGACAAGAGACACAACAATAAACAAGCGAACTGACTTGACTCATCGTGAGGGTCCGCCGGGCAAATCTTCGCCCAATTCTAAACTGCACCGGATCTACGTACGTACATAGATATATCATATGATGCATATCATACGCGTGCAGCAGGAAGAATTACTCGTACGAACGCAACCGAATGTCACGGTGGGGTATGCACGAGGCACGAGACAGGAGGTTAAAGTGCAACACCAACCTCAGACAAGACAGAAAATCTAACACAAGCTGGCTATCATATTCATAGCATACCCGTACTCCATGACACGTGCGTACTGCCTTATCTACTTCACGCCGACCCTCGCTGCGTTATTGCCTGGAAACCGTTCCGTCACTGACTGACCTCCGACGCTATACAAACAGGTCACGGGACATTATTTTGTTACAACACTTTACGGTGAGCTACTCGTACCAGTGAGAACACCCGCAGCCAGAGACAGCAGCAGCAGCAGCAGCGGGGCATAGCAGCAGCGGGGCATAGCAGCAGCAACACACGACACACCGACACGACACAGCACAGACAGTAAAATCGGAAAAAAATGGTTCATTCGCTCTCAAGGAGACCCAGGGATACAATGCAGCAATTCTTCACACGAACGCGCCACTACCTGCCCGGGTGTCGCGCTTGCGCCACCAAAATCAACTGTGCTTGACCCACGGCCACTATCCATAGCTTCTACCCCCCCCCTCCCCGAAGAAACGTCATTGGCACCCTCGGCATCGGTACATTGTGCCGCTTCAAGCTCGGAGGGCGTGGCGGGTACACGAGCAACTTGGGGCGGCTCAACAGGAGAAAAAGTCACCCCGGAATATATTGAAGAAACGCTCTCCGAAATTGAACCACTCACCAAGTCGTCTACGGCTACTTCGTCTAAAGCAAGCAGCATTAGGTCGAAACTCTTCTTCGTCATACCGGGGTACCGGATGGACAAGTCCCTGTACTTCTCTTCCGGCCACGGCCCACAGCTAGCGCAGTTGCACGAGGACGAAGAGGATGCCCCAACGGCCGCTTCCCGTCTAGGTTCGCTGTTGTCGTCGTCTGCTGCCCTGGCCTTGTAGACGTCGGTTTTCGTGTCATCTGAAGAAAAATCCCTGTTCGGAAAAGGGAGGTTTCGAGGGGAGTCTCGAGAACGGCTCCTTTCCCTACGACGCTGATTCGCGCGCTGTTCGTTCTCGCTCGTGGGAGAGGCCGTCGCGGCATGCGCTTTCGAGGGCTCGGTGCGACGCATTTCACAGCTTTTCCTCTTGAAAATTATGGTTTCAAAAGACTTGAATACACTATCCTGGGGAAACTATAACTATCCACACAGCGACGGAGAAAATAATAAAGGAATCAACGGAACACGTACCGCGTTCGAGCGGAGTCTCTTCGCAATGGCTGAGCTGGTGTAGGCTTTCCCTTGATCACAAAGTCTCTGGTGCTGTGACGTACTGCCGTGTTAACAAAGGGAAGAGGAGTGTGACGAGGATGGCGAGACGGAAGCCAGAGCAAAACAAAAAAACAAAAAGACGAAAAATCAACATGCACTCACTGTTGAAAACAGGGGATTGGGGACACCTCGAATCTGAAGGGGTGGGGGAAAAGCAGCTCAACTTTCCAACCCTCCCCTCCCTCTGAACCTCGACTCGACAGCGAAGGCGCCGTACAGAGGGTGCTTGGATTTGACGTGAACTTGTCGACGGCGCGTCGTTTGCTCCCTTGACTCGGTTTGAAGAGGGGGCACGGATCGGTTCGTTTTTCGTGACCCACGGGACGTTTTTCGCGAGGCACCCCGTCCAAAACGGGATTATTAGGCGAAAGGGTAATACACTGAATAGCGGCGTGAGGAGGCTGGTTTCTTTGCGCCACGCTACGGGCGTGGGGGCGGAGGAGCCATGGTGAGGGAGAAGGAACACGCTGTTGTGACGGAGGCCGGAAAGCGCGCCGATCTTGGCTGGGAGGGCCGCGGATGGAAATTCACCCAGGAGGAGCTGATCAACCCTCCCTCCCTTAGGGACAACATGTGAGGACGAACACGAATGCCGACCTTGTCCGCCGCGGTGATGTCACGAACAGCCCGTCAAGGACGCTCCCGTACTACACACATTAGCGATACCGTGTGCCCACGTGTACCTGCTGTGCGTGGTGTGGCTCGTGCGCCGGGCACCCTTTTTATTTTGTTTCGTCTCGGACGGAGTTTTTGTTTTTGGATGGTACGAGTAGTTCCCGGCAAAAACAAGCTTCGTCGTTTGTAGGCAATCGTCAGGAGTCAGGAGCCGACGGCCACTCGGCAACGAAAACCTTCACTTCTTCTCTTGGTAACCACCCGTCGAATCGTATTTATGCGGCGCAGCAGTAACGCCGCCCGGAATATACTCGTGCTATTGGCGTCGCCCTGAGTTATGTGTTCGCCTCTTCGGTGGTGTCGGCGTCAGCCGTAGCCTCCTATATATGTCGCGCGTTCCCGCGGCCCAAACATCGTGCTTTTTTGTTTGCGTTTTCCTCTCCCAACGAATACCGGTACGTACGTAATTTTTCGAAAACGTCTCGAAACAAAAATGCATATACTCACTACAACACTGACACTACAACACTCGTACACTGCAACAGAGAAAGCTACAAACGACGACCGTTGCCGAGAGATGCTTTAGAATCGAATGGTGAGCGAGCACCGCCAGCCATAAATAATGAAACCAGTACGACCCGTGACATGTGGTTTGTGGTCTCACGTGACACGATGAATTAACCCTCGGCAGGTCGATGGAAGAGGAGAAGGTGCTGAGGAAGAAGACCCAGGTGTTCGTGTTTGACTGCTGCAAGGTCCTCCAGACGAAGTCGCTGGTGATGTGTGCCGCGATGACCATCTGCCAGCGGTATTTCTCGCAAGTGTCATTCAGGAAGATCAACCGTGTGGTGAGTTTTTTTGTTATTAAATACGAGTAGTTGTTGCTGAGTTGGGTGACACGCCGAGAGGCTACGTACCAGTACGTGTCAAAAGAGAAGAGTCTCTGCTTCCCGCTGACCATTCGTCAGTACTCGACACTTGACCCCCTTGATATTTCGAGAAGCATATTTTTTGTTTTTGTAGCTGACCTCTTCGATTGTCCGAGCCGCACCCTCGCCAACGTATGCTACGATCGTACCTGTTACGGGTTGTACTCGGCTGAGCAGTAACTGCTGTACTCTGTACTGGTACCTATTATTGTACCGGCTCTCACAAGAAAACCGAAATCAGGCTGACAAATTAGTTTGAGTTTCTTATTCTGGGCGAGCGAGAAAGTACATTTTCTTACCTGCCATTTTATCCATCTATTTGTTGTGGCCGTGGTTTGGTTGGGCCCAGGCCAACCAGAGGAAGGGGTCCTCTTTCTGTATGATTGGGCAGCGTGCTGATGATAACTTTCTTGTTGTTTTCAAAATATCTGTCTCACTTTCATGTTGGTTGCTTTCAAAGAACCGGCCGGTGTTATAATCTCGATCACGGCTGTCGTTTTTTTAATTTATAATATCATACACGGGCGGGGCTTACGAGCTGGGCTCGTCCTTGGCTTGCTCGCCCTTCCATTTGTTGACATTTTTGCTCCCTGAGCCCTGTGCTGCTGTGTATGGTTTGGCGATCCACCTTCGGTTAAATGCCTCTTATCGCTCATGGGCTCATGTCCTTTCTCTTGAACGTCCTTCGGTCTCTTGACTTCAACTGCTGTACATATGGTGAACACGTGCTGAACATATGGTATCAGGTATACCTGGTATAATACCAGATATCGTACACGAGAGTTGTACAAATCGTAACATTATATCGTGCTCCTATCATATTCCAGGTATCAGGTGTCAGTCATGGTACATTCGTATACCTGGTATAACCAAGCTTTGGATGCTGCTGCGCTGCTGTGCACCGCCAGAGTTGAAGTCTGAACAAGTGCTTCTTGTTTCACTTTTCTTTGTTGTGGTGTTTGCCTACATTACGGCATAACGGTGCAGGATGCCGCCGCTGCGGCGATCTTTCTGGCGGCGAAGGTGGAGGAGTTCCGTGTGCACATCAAGAGCGTCCTCATCGTCACACATCAAGTGCGAAACGGGAGCTCGCGCAAGCTTGACCCCGAATCTCGGGTGAGGATTAATCGGTACTGCTGTGTCCCAGTAGATAGCAGTACGTAGGCAGCTACTATTACTGCTGTAATGGTACATAGCAGTAGTATGGGCCCACGAGCAAGAAACTAGCCATTATATAAGAAATTGATACTCACTTTTGTGGTGGCGCTAAGAAAGTAGGAATAAAACATCGTGCTCGGCGGTTAGCGCTACACTGCTGTAGGTACATACCTGGGGTACGATATACTGCTGTAGTACAAACAGCAGTACTTCCACTCCGGAGTTCTTGGAGCCTGTCCTGTGACCACGGACTTGATTTTGGCGATGAGTTATTAATAGTGTGAGAACAACAACAACAACTCGTACAACATGTGCTCAAAGTTCGCATCAGCTTTGCTCCGAGTACTGCAGCACTGCAGCATCAGTATTTAGTATTTATATTATACGAGCGGAAGTTTTTTTGTTGGCGTGTCCATGCGTCTGTACTCGTAGCAGCTGTGTAATGGTATTCATATTGTACACCATACACCAGGAACGCTTACGTGATGGTTCGTGGAGGAGGCGTGCTGGTCTTCGATTGCTTTGTATTTTTCTTCCTTTTTGAGATCGTTTTCGAAACAATCGGCTCCTTGATATGACCTGATATGATACTTCGTCTCATCGTATAATATGATATGATGATATCATACTTCCTCTGTCCGATAAGTCTGTGCAGTTATGTTTTTGCGCCCCCTTACCGGCGTCCGATCTGTTGTCCGTTTGTTTGATTGAATTCTACGGCGTTTTTTGAGTGAGAAAAACTCCTTTTTTTTTTTCAGCTGATGCTTGATTCAGGCGCCTGAAAGGCTTAGGATAATTGAGTCGGCCCAAAAACGGC
>JAYJME010001045.1:0-18176 GCA_036873775.1 Costaria costata | reverse complement strand
TATTATATATACAGGTATATACATACGGGGGGGGGGCGTGTTTTACATCGTCGTTGCCAACCGACGCCAACCCAACCTATACATATAGATGGGGAGTGGGGGGTGTGGCAATTTAATCAATTTAATGAATCCGTACTAATTGAAGTGATTCGAGGGAGCAAATAGGTCAGGAGACAGCGCTTTCAACCCTTGACAGACAGCAAATTCGCCTTATTTTGCCTTGACTGACACCGACATTTAGTGTGGAGCACTCGGCCCTAAACTCTTGACAGCGCACATTTCCTCTTCCTTTGACACGTCTCCTGACATCTTTGCGAGGGAGACGATATCTACTCGGATGTCACATATTCGGATCACACTGACCGCCATGAACAGCGGAAGAGGGCTCTGGCCTAGCCGAGAAAACATGTCCTGACCAGAATCGCAGGACTTGAAAACGGTCAATAACAGCAGTAGAGGCGTTTCCGTAGGAAAAATAAAAGAACAAGCCCTTTTTTTTTCAATTTTAGCCGGTTCTAGGCACTCCAAAGCATATGCCTGTAAAACTCTTCGCGCAAATATCCAAAGAATTGATTGCGTAGGACCAACCTATCAAGTAAAGATTAACGCCAATAAATATATCCTACACTGCAACCAAGTAAGTACAAGTCAACTAAATATAAAAACGTCAGGTCCATGTTTCCACACTTAAGTCCAAATGTCTTCGCACGCCGACGCTGAGAGATGGACCCTGATTTTTTGTTTTTTTGCACACGCGTTCACCAAAAAATGAGGGCAGGTGTTTTTTTTTTCTTTTTCGCCGGCAATTTGAGATCCCCTAAGGCCCAAATATCCCCAAACAATCATGAACTAAAATATCTGGCGGAAAACGTGTATATTACCATTCCGTTTTTTGTTGGGAAGGGCGCATAGAACACGCGTGCAGTCTGATTAAAAAAAAACGGCGTGGACGTTTGGCGGGGAAAACATATTTCCGGCGCATAACTTGAACCAACTCGTAGCTGTAAGTAGAGGGATTAATCCTCTTAGGGCCGTTATTGTCGAATAACGTTTTTTCCTGGTTTTCCTCTTCTTTTTTATTCTAGAAAAACAATAAAAACAGGAAATATTTTCTAAATATGGAAGGTTAACAGAGGGAAAAATACGAGGAGTGTTTCGCGTTCACATGTCAGGAAAAAAAAAGGAAAATCAGGAAAAAATACAAAAAAATGGTGCGATTTAGGACAAAATGTTCTTCGATAATAACGGCCCTTAGAACTGCACTAACCTTTTGGGGACAGACTGCTATTAATAGTCATTATTATGGTAGGGTACTAGTGGGGCCCGCCGGATTTTGTACCAGTACTTTGGCACGCTCATCCCCGGCACTGTCATGGACACGTCACCTCCGTTCGTTTCGACACCGGTCTTCCAAGTACGTCTCGGTGTACTACTACTGTCTGTCGCTCTATGAATTTCATGCGTCGAGGCTTAACGTTTCGCCTGTCTTACCACGACATGGAATAATTAGAGCAGGGCCGCATGGCGAGGCGCGGTTTATCAACATGCTTATGTGGTTTTACGTTGTCACACAGGCCGTTCTTGCCCACGAACGTGCCTGTGGGCTCGCTGACTCCCGCCCGGTCCAGCGTCTAGCTTGCTATAATGTTTTACCATTGGACTGTCCTCATTGTTGCTTATGGAGTCTGAAGTCGATATATGTTCGGTTCCACATTTTGGCCTCGTGACGCCTTTTGTTTTGTCCATAATCACAAGTATTATTCTTCACAGTCGCTTGGTGCCGCTTCTACATCTCTTCTCACAGAGACAAGGCCTCGACACGCATCATCCCAGTGCTCATGTGACTGCCCCTACCGTGCCCTTCCCTGCCCTGCCCCTCCCTGTCGTTTCCTGCCTTGCCTTGCGCTGCGCTGCCTTGCCCTGCCCTGCACGACGGCTCCTTCCATGTGACCTTAAAAAGGTGTATTGCAATGGCAATGCGGAGTCGTCGATTTTGATCGAGGGAGGGACGTTCAGGGACAACAGGGCGCTGGAATTCGGAGGCGCGATCGTAGCCTGGGGAGTTGCCACGGTGGTGAAGGTTACCGGAGGCTTGTTCAGCAACAATACCGCAAAGTGAGTTGTTCAGCAACAACACCCCTGCAAAATGAGCCTACCACCGGACGGCGTGCTTTTCAGTCACCTCGCTTTGAAACGCGTTTATGACAGGGTGGCAGTGCAATATAGTGCAGGAACATCGGCACACAGACTCATATATCAGATGTGCAGGTGTGGGCTGGGCGGCTTAACCCTTTCAGCACTGCGAAAAATGTTCCACACTATTTCCAAGAACTTTTGTCCCCAAAAACCGTTTCCGGCTCTAAAGGGGTTAACCTTCATTTTTACCCGCCCACCAGAGGATTTAAAAACAAAATCGACGCGTGGTAATAAACCCTTTGGAGACCGCTGTAACGCGACCAGAAAACAACGAGTGCGGTCCTACGAAGCGACTGGGAATAACATAAAAGTAGCAGTACAAGTATCGCTATGCTGCACGTGGGGCATGGCATCGCTTTGTCCAATGCATTGCGATGCGTTAGCTCTGTGTCGTAGTTTGTGAACACATATCGTGTATCTCTCTAGGGTGAATACTAATAATAATCAGCACGGACACTGGATATGCTGGATGTCGACGAGTAGAAGAACGCCTTATTTCATGTGAAGAAGACACACACACACACACGCACACGAACACGCACACCCGCTCACCCACATACGTGTGCGGTACATACAGGTCCTTCCATTGCATCTCGGGCATACCCCCTACCCCTCTGTTAATGACATGACACATGCTACGATAGAGGTGCACCGTTTTTTTTCTGAGGCTCCTCACTTTAGGAGCCCTGTACTTCAGCCACAAACTGATTTTAGGTTAAACTAAAAGTACAACAGAAGTGACGAACCCATGACCTAGGGTGTACAAAAAATATTGCGAAAACAAGAATGACACCCCGACGGTGTTTGGGTTAAGGAGCCCCGTCCTTCACAAACAAAAACGCCAAAAAATGCTACCTCTATCGTAGCACGCGTCTAATAGTATTAATAGTAGTGCCACTATTATTATAGCGTTAGGCTCTTTCGTGCGGCCGAGCTGTAGTAATAATATATTTCCGACATTCGCCCCCCCTCGGAAGCCCCCAAAGGGATTACTCCCGCCGCGCGACGCAATAGTTACTGCGCCTTCATGCTTCTGTACTGTATTGCGTTGCCCCTGGTTGCCTTGTCGGGGAGTCACCTATCTGCCGGGCGCGCACGGGACCTTGTGTTTTGGGAGCACCTACCGCGCTGAGATTTGGTTGCTTTTGTTTTCGCTCTTGTGCTCGTTTTCCTGATGGCCGTATCGGTCGTCCGTTTTCGCCCACCGCGCTCGCTCTCCCACGGGGCCTTGTGTTTGGAAGAACGCCGATCGTCGAGCTGAAATGTGGTTGCTTTTGCTTCGCTTCGCTTTTGTGCTCGTCTCTCTGATGGATGTGTTCTCCTGCATCGCATGGAACACCACGCGTATCTCCCAGATTCTACGGGGGCTTCATCTTTCTAGAGGAAGAGGCCAGCCTCACGTGCGAGGGGGCCATCATCACGAACAACTACGCTGGCGACCAGGGCGGGGGTATCTACGCCCGAGAAGCCACGTGGGTCAACTCTAGCTGCGACTTAATTTCCAACGAGTCGCCACAGGGGGCGGCCCTGTACCTGACAAACGTGAACCACGCCAAGTTCGAAGACCACAAAGTTGCCGACAACCTGGCCTCGGGCGGCAGCGTGGTGTACGTGGCCGCGAGCACCGTCGTTGCCAGAGAGGTGACGTTCGAATCGGTCATCGGTCTTCAGGAAGATTCGTCCAACCGCGCGATACAGCTGGACGGTGACAGCAGTCTTAACGCGGGAGAATGCATTTTCAATGGCTGGCTGGGCGACACGGTGATCTACCACATAAATGCGGCTAACGGCTCACTCGTCCTGGACAGCTGCGACTTTAGCGGGAGCTCCGCGGCTATGGCGGTCATCTCGCCCCACTCGGACGCAGAGATCCGCAACGCTGTTGTCGGCGATCGGATGATCGCAAGCGCGGTCGCTGGCACGCTCAACAGCTCGCTGACGCTTGTGGACCGGGCTTTGGACTGCGATTCCAACACGTGCGGGGTCGGGGCTTGCGTGGATAGTTTACTCGGAGTACTGTGCGAGTGCCTCAAGGGCGGCGGATGTCTGAATGATGGCGGCGAGCTATCTCTTAACCTCAAAGAAGCCCCAGATAACGTGACCTATGACCCCGACCCTGTGTCGTATGAGCTCGTGGTCTCGTCAGCGGGGGACGGGACGACGGACGCTATCTGGGACCTGCACTTCGAGGCTGATGACCTCGACTTGAGCGTTGTTCCATCCAGCGGGATTCTGCCTCCTGGGGGAACCGTCACCGTTACGGTTACCGGCACCCCCAAAACGCAGGACGTAGGGGGGGACATGACCAGTAGTTTCGTCCTCACATCTGGAAGTGCCGCCGGGTCATCGTCGGACTCGGCCGCCGGCGTCAAGCTGAAGGTGGAATCGACGTTCTACCTTTGCCGAGCTTACAAGTACGCCATGCCACCGGATGAAGAAGACGGAGACCCCTTCTCGTGCGAGCAGTGTTCTACCATCACCGGCCAGGAAGGGGTGGATTGCACGAGCCCGGGGGCAACGCTGGCCTCGCTGCCGATTCGGGAGGGTTTCTGGCGGCCGACTCCAGAATCATTGAAGATCCTCGAATGCTTGCACTTTGACGCGTGCACGGGCGCGACGGAGGTGTCAAGCTCGAACGACTACTGTGCGGATGGGTACAAGGGTCCATGTGAGTTGACGTGACATAACAGATACAGCCGAAGGGTAACGTGAGCTCGGTTAGCATGCTCTTGGTTGGGGGTGTTGTTGTCAATATACTACTCACTAGCCTAATTTTTCACGTAACTAAATGGGTTATAGGGGGTAGCGCTACGCTTCGTCCAAGTATATACCTGGTATATATTACTACCAGCACAATTATTTACACTTTCGGCTTCGACGAATATCGCAGGATAGTATTAATCTCCGCGGGATCTCCCTCGCCACGTACCACAGTAGTATCTACAGTAGGAGCATACTGTGATAACCATTTTGTGTTCTCGACGTGTACCAGCATTGCACAGAGACAACAGACTGAGAGATTCGTCCACAGGTGTCCCCTCGCTTGTTCTGACGTGTGCGGTGAAGGATTGTTGCGATTTTTGTTCGATGAGAGGTTGCCGCAGGAAACCAGCTACTTGTGTCACGTGGATTCGTGGATATTTGTACGTGCTTCCGAATCATCACGCTAGGGTAGGATACCGATGGAACCTTGCGCCCGGAGGAGTATCGCTTAGCTGAACCGACGCGTTATCCCGCGGTTTGGTCGTCGAATGCCTTGCCCTCTAGCATAGTGTTCGTCGCATGTCTCGCCCCTCCCCAGGAGATGGGTAGTTGCTGCATGTCCCGTACGCACTGATCCTGCACAATGGTCGTCTTTCTCACTATCAGATTGCTCATTGTCGTCATCCACAACGCAACGATTTGTTGTCTTCGGTGAGATTTCTAATTTTATCATCATCCACAACCCCGCGATGTGTTGCCTTCCATCAGATTGCGCCGTGTGCACCGAAATGTACGGGAGGGGGGTCAGCAACACTTGCCACCACTGCGACGGCACCAAGGCCCGACTGCTTATCACGATGGGCGCGCTCTTCTCCTTGGCACTGCTCGTTCTGCTGCTCCTCGCGGTGGTATTCCTGGTCGGAGGGCTCGACGCCATCGACATCGTCCGCGAGACAGTCACCCGAAAAGTCTCACAATCACAGGGGAGGACGACCAACGACTCAAAACGTTGGCGCTTTGCCTCGGAGACCGTCACCGCGAGGGGATTAGCGTTGCCTCGGCTAGGACCCAGAATCGACTCATTGGATACCACCTTTGCTCCTGCGTATGACTTCGAATTGGAAGATAGCCGCCATGCTGATGACTGGGGTGGCTCTGGTAGCATTTCTGATCACAGGCGAGTGTTCCCCTCGACTGAGCTTGAGCCAGATGACGGGGGCCGGGTTGGTATGGAGGCGTCAGAGGTAACGGGTTATGAAGTTCGGGGTGGTGTGGAGGCGTCAGACATGCCGGGTGGGTATGATTCTGCTGGGGATGCGGGGGTGTCAGCCCGTGGGCACGCGCGGCCATCGGCCGTCGCTGGCGCCGGCGCTGGGGTTGACGCTGACAGTGGCGTCGATGGGGCGACGATAGTCAGGCGAGTGGAGGTGGAGGCCGGCGAGGAGGGCGGGAAGCCAAAGTGCTGCGGGTATGGCGACAAGGTTAAGCGGTGGTTGTCGAGGCTGCCATTGGACAAGCTCAAGATCCTCGTGGTGGTGTGGCAGATCCTCACCGTGTTCTCGAGCATCACGGGGGTGGAATTCCCAGCTTCCTATTCGATGTTCCTATCGTGGATCAACGTTGTTAACCTCGACATAGGGAACATCTTCTCGGCCTCTTGCCTGTTGCCGACTGCGAACTTCTACGTGAGGCTGCTGGTTACGACTCTGTCGCCTCTGGTGTTGGCGGTTGTGCTGGTGCTGACGTACCACATGGCGAAGAAACGGGCTGGGATTGGGTCGGCTGGGGTATTCGCGAGGAGGGCTGCGTGGTCGAGGCATATGGCGGCGTGGCTGCTTCTGACGTTCTTGGTGAGATTTGTTTTTACCATTGTTCAGTTTTTTTTTTAGTTGGACGGGTGACTGCAGCTGAGGGAGAAGACACGCCCTGCTGTATTCTGTCGTTTCCCAACAAAAACTATTGGATGCTTTTTTCACCTCCCCCCTTTCACTATCACTATCATAGATATTCAGTTTCCATACTTCAAGGTTACTCTATTCGGAGTCTGGTTGTAGTGGCCAGAGTGCAACTTGGCGGTTGTAGCTTGTCGAAACAGGCTGGGATCTGCTCGTGTTGGGATGCGGTGGTGCAGCGTGCCGGGTTTTGTGTCGGGCATGAATCATGTTTGGTTGGGCGAGCCGTAGATCAGTCCGTCTGCTGTAGTATGCAGCGGGTATTTCGTTGTTCCCGGACGATGTCCGCAGTGAGTTTGCTCAGGTGGAACCCGGTTTGGTGCGATAACGACAAATCCAAAATGATATCGATGCGACTCCGATACTCGATGCGTCAAAACGTTTGGTTCAGTATCAGCATATCAGCAGCATGAACATATACACGGGGATGTCGGGGATGGAGGGCAAAACACGTTTATATAGGTACGATGTACCGAACGTTCGATACGATAGTTCGATGTATCGAAACTTCCGATACGTGGTTCAACACTAAGTTGCTATCCTTCCTTGGTAGCATAGATTTTCAGCCGACGGCGGCTAATTCGTGGCAAATCTGGGGCTTAATGTTTGCGCATAACCAATAACTCCGTTGATGCTTCAGATAGAAACAAAGGTTGGAATAAAGGGACGATTCCAGCATCATCGGTCACAAGAACACAAGAAGCAGCGCGGGCCGCCGGGGTAGTGGGTGTGTCTGAGCTGCAGTAAAAAGACCTGTGCGACACGCGCGCAGCATGGCGATACTTGTCTCCTGGTGCACGCTCTTCCTACGACTGTAATAGACGCTAAATGTCGCACTCGTCGGTTTTTTGGTCGCTAGATATGGGGGTTCTAAGAGGGGTGATGTTGTTGTCAGGCACCCGGTTATTGCCGCACCGTGTCCACCCCCAGAGTCTAGCCATCGGGTGGCATCCTGCTGAATCTACAGGGAAGCCGTTTTGCCTAGCATGGGGGCAACTGACGCCTTTCTGCTGTATCTGTTTTCTTACCCCAGGTGTTTACGTCGGCCTCTACTGTGGTCTTCAAGACCTTCGCGTGCGACTACGACGTTGTGGATGGGGAGGGCTACCTCCGGGCAGACTACAGCTTGTCGTGCACGTCGAGCACGCACAAGTACTTCAAGGTCTACGCGGGGTTCATGCTCGCGGTGAGCTCACGGATGGACGCGTCCGTTATCCCTTTTTACAGCTGCAAAGCAATCGCACCCTACAGTAATGCCAAGCAGTTTGTCACCAAAGCGTCGGTGCAGGCAGTACCATACCACACTCCTTTAGAACAGTGCCCATGATTTTGGGGACAAATACGCCTGCTCGGATATACCAGGTATATACTTAGTATATACTTCGAAGTATATATTTTTCGCTGAGGTTCCTCATTTGGGGGTCTCTACACACTACACACGTACCAGGTAATACCTCACCCGACCCGTAATATGTGGAAACATTGTTCAAGTGTCCAGATACAGTGTGATAAATATAAATAGTAGTTTTTGGCCAATCATGTGGTCGAGGGTTGCTTCGTGAAATATTCTAAGCTACCTGCTACGCCCGATACACAATCTCAACGAACGTGCTAGATAGATATCGAACGACGTCAGTTTATCGTAAAATACACGAACATATCGACATTGTGTTGAGAAGCTCATCAGGCGAGGAGCCCAGCCCGGCCGGCCAGAAAACGTTTGGGGCTCAAAACGTGCAACGCCTACCGGTTGCACGGCTCCAAACAACTTGAAATTAACGCGGGAAAACATGCACTAGTGAAAGCGCTACGTGATCGGCGTCTCCTCTACTGTACGTTATTCCTGGTGGGCCGACTTTCCTTTTTATTGCCGAGGGTCGCTAAAGGAAAGTGAAGCTTAGTTTCCCGCAAAATCGGCGTGTTAGAAATTGACTGCAAGCATTGCTCCGATCTTAACTGGACCATCGACTCAGAGGTTTCCGAAAAGCGACGATTTTGGTGGCAGTTGCGTACACGCGCGGTGAAACAGCGAAACCACCAAGACCAGGCAGTCTTTCAGACGGATATTGATGTTTAGAGGAACATTCAAGAAACGAGGTCACGTGGAACCGTGCACGTTGCCGCGACTTGTTTCCGCGGCGTATTGTATGTGCCCCTTTTCTGGTGCATCAACACACAACCGAGACAATGGTGCTCATATCATATGATAGGTGGTCTCTCTAGGAGCTGCAGGTCTGTCGAACGGTGGTTGGGCACGTTTCAGTCTTGGTATAAGCTTTCTGACCAGCTCAAGTCCCAACCACCACACACCAATACAGCGATTGTGCCTGCCGACAACCGCCCCTCTCACGCACCATATACGTATGTGGTAGTGCACGATTTTGTGTAGCATTCGGTCGGTATTTTGGCTAGTGGGTAACCCATCCGTGACCTCAAATCGCTTTCAAACAGCCTTTATTTTTGTATTTCTCTGTTGCTCAGTTTGCGAACCGCCGATCTCGACAATTTGTTCGGTTTGATACCGCCACCCCCACGATCTCCCTCGTACCATACCATACAATATATACGAATCACGAGACCCCGTGGGTCAACGAGCACCAGAGCCTTCCGCCATGTAGGATACTGAACAAAAACCTCTGGTCGCCAAAGTCAGAATGGCCGCATCTAAACCTTGATACCAATAAGAAATAGCGGGGACGGGGGGGATATTTGCTCTGTAAACCCACACCAGGTACCACCATATGACAAACAAGAGGGGATGGGAAAACAGCTCGACCCGCTGTACTGCCGCAGAAGTTATCCCGCACTAAATCCAAGTAGTTTTACCCTCAAAACGTGGGTGTAGTTCTCAAAGGTGAACTGTTAAATGGCTGCCGTCTCTCCTACTGTACATGTACATGCTTGTCTTGTCGTCAAGTTTCTGGGGCATGTCGACTTGTCAAGGGCCGTTTTTCAGTAACGTGGCTGTGTGCGGGTACAGTTGCGTGGTTTGGCCCGTCTTTCAAGTGTGCTTGATCGACCGAATCGTCCCAACCGTATGTTCTCAATTTTGATCATAGTTTTGTTTCATTTAGTTGGCGGGATTCTGCGCGCCTTCGGCTGTGTCGTTTCGACTGAACTGTACTAACTTAACCTTTTCCTCGCCGCTGCGAAGGTATACCCGGTCGGCTGAACTATCGTAATAGTTTCTTCGCTGCTGCGAAGGTGTACCCGATCAGTATATCTGTCCTACCCTTTTCGTCGCCGCTGCGAAGGTGTACCTGATCGGTTGAACCGTCCTAACCTTTTCCGTACCGCTGCGAATGTGTACCCGATCGGTTGAACAGTCCTAACCTGTTCCTTGCCACTATGAAGGTGTACCCTATCGGATGAGCTGTCCTAACCTTTTCCTTACCGATGCGAAGGTGTACCCGATCGGCTGAACTTCCGCAAGCTTTTCCTTGCCTCTGCAAAGGTGTACCCGATCAGCTGAACTGTCCCAGTCTTTTCCTCGCTGCTGCGAATGTATACCCGATCGGCTGGACTGTCCTGAATTTTTCCTTGCCGCTGTGAAGGTGTACCCTGTCGGCTGATTTGTGCCAACCTTTTTCCTCGCCACTTGTCAGGTGTACCCGATCGGCATCCCGGCCCTGTACGCCTCCATTCTCTGGAAAAACCGGAAATTGCTCAACCCACGCATCATCAACACCAGCGCGAAGGCCGGGCCCGATGGGCCAGGCGAGGAAGTCACGAGAGCCGACTCTGCGAGAGGAGACGACGACAACCCTTCTGTATTGCATTCCACCACGTTGACGGCTCATAACAAGAACAGGTATTCCCCTGAAGAGCTGCACGAGCTGGAGAGGAGAGTGAACGCACGCAGGGAGAATCCGGAGCTGGTCCCCTCGATGTTTCTGTGGAAGGATTTCGGTGAGAGCTGTGAAGGCATTTGGTACCGGAAACCTGGTAGATTCAAGTCGGCACAGACGCCTTTCTTTCGCGTTCGTTTTGGGAGGATTTCGGTGTCCCTGGTATTTTGTTGTGACGCGTTTATGCAGTCGATGGTGTGAAGAAACATGCCTTGCACGGGAGACATAATAACACACCGGCCGGCGCAAACGCATACGATATCACATCGGAGATATGTATTTCCATGCTCGTGGGCTGTGTTTTTTGCTGGAGTGCCATTGATGTCCTGCCTCAAGCCGTACATAGAGGCTACGGCTCAACCGTACTACTTGACCCCACATTTCCCGCAACCCTGAGGTAATCGCGTAAAACCACCCTTCCAGACTCGACGCCGAACAATTAACGCGTCTAACGCCACAACGTCTCCGACCGCCGTTGGGTCGTTCGTACCCAGGTCCCGATCTGTACTACTACGAGGTCATCGAGTGCGGCCGCAAGATGCTTTTGACGGGAGTGCTCATTTTCATCGCGCCTCGAAGCCCGACGCAAGCGGCCATGGCTTGCATCTTCGCCTTCGCAAGTATTCTGGGTTTCGAGCTTATGCGGCCCCACCTGGACCCGGCAGACGCGTGGCTCTATCGCATGGTGAGCCTTGGTACTCTATTGTGCTATAGTGTTTTTTCGGATGCTTGTAGGGGTGACAGCGTGCTTTCTACTATTAGCAGACTATTCACAGGGCATCATGGTGCAATCATACAATGCAGTGTAACCAGGTACAGTGTAGGACACGTAGTAAGAAACAGGCATGCTGGCCGAGCCTGGACTTCTTATTTGGGGAAGGGTATGTTGCACACTGTTAAATAGCTTCAAGATAGCATTGTCGAGATTTCTTGTTTTCGTGTATAAAAAATATCAGCCTGGCTTTCTTGGTACCAGGGCTCGTTTCCTTAGTAGCTTTTCCGTACTGTACCACACCACCGACACTGTGTGTACAGCGGAAGGGCTGGCATGGCGAGAGTGCAGTACGCAAAACCCTTAAATAATCTCTTATTTTATTATTTTAGACCGGCCTCACATTCCTCGTATGAGAGGCAGGGTGAGTCCTACACTATTTTCAGCGTTATTTTTTTCTTGTGTTTTGTGCAAAAGTTAAAAGTTGGGTACATTTTTCTTAACCTCCAATTTCTCAAGTGCTGTCGCTTACGTACTGTATTGCATTGTTTTTGTAGGTTGAAGTTAGGCCGCATGTTGGTAGCAGGGGCCAGGAAATTGACGCCTATCAATACTATTTCAATTGATAGTATTGCACGCGGAGATACGCACTTGGAAGGCGTGTTTTTTGTGATTTCCCGGCGATCGAGGGCACCACATACACACTTTGTTGGTTGCAGAACACTAGCAACACTATCCACTAGCTTACATAGTAACGTGCCTTGAGTGTTGGGTTGACCGTCCACTGATGAGCACGATGTGCGTGAGTCAGGCTGGTGGGTAGCTCTATAACCAACACACTGCCTCTTACGCGCACTATGTCTTTTGCCGTTCTTGAAACCATCCCACCCACAACAGGGCTGCGTAGTGATATTTCTCAGCAATTTCCTGGCGTTGCTCATCAAGGTGGACGCCGCGGGAGAGGACAATCGTGCCGCGTTTGGAGGCGTTTTGGTCGCGGTGAACGTGCTCCTAGTCCTGGCCGTCCTCGTCACCTCATGGTTCGCCACGCAGCAGTCGGTGGACGACTCCCGCGAGGAAGAAAACACCTTCACCTTGGCGAAGACCATGCTCACAGCCGAGCAATACGCCGCTAGCAACGCCCGGCTCACACGAGAAAAAGGAAGGGGTGTATTGCCGTCGACATCCTTCTCTGTCAGGCCTTACATGCCACCGCCCGGTGGAAGCGCAACTGGGGGGCTCGGTGCACCGCCGTCTCATAGGCTGCGAAGAGGTGGCGCAACGAGCGAATATGTCATACCGGCTCACGAGCGCGCGGGTGGGTCGCTCGGTGCACCGCCGTTGCATAGACTGCAAAGGGGTGGCGCAACAAGCGAGGATATCATACCGACTTATGAGCGTGCGGCTTGGGGGCTCGGTGCACCGCCGTCCCGCAGACTGCAAGGACGTGGCGCAACAAGCGAGGATGCCATACCGACTTACGAGCGCCCGGCTGGGGGTCACTTTGCTCCGCCGTCCCGCAGACTACAACAAGACGACGAAAGCGGCGTTAATACTATCGAGGATGCAATTCCGACATATGAGCGCGCGGATGGGGGGTTCTTCGTTCCGCCGTCCCGCAGGCTGCACAGAGGCGACGCAAGCGGTGTGACTACGAGCGAGGATACCATACCGACTCATGAACGAGTGGGTGGGGGGCTCTTTGCTCCGCCGTCCCGCAGACTGCAACGGGGCGGCGTAACAAGCGAGGATGTCATACCGACTTATGAGCGCGCGACTGGGGGGCTCGGTGCACCGCCGTCCCGTAGACTGCAAAGAGATGGCGCAACAAGCGAGGATGCCATTCCGACTTATGAGCGCGCGGCTGGGGGGGGGCTGTTTGCTCCGCCGTCCCGCCCGCTGCAAAGAGGCGGCGCAATCGGTGTGGCTACAAGCGAAGATGTCATACCTACGTATGAGCGCGCAGCTGGGTCGCTCGATGCACCGCCGTCCCGCAGACTGCAGAGAGGCGGCGCAACAAGCGTTGATGTCTTGTCGACTTATGAGCGCGCGGCTGGGGGGCTGTATGCTCCGCCGTCTCGCAGATTTCAACAAGACGACGCAAGCGGCGTGAAAACAAGCGAGGATGCCGTACCGACTTACGAGGGCGCGACTGGGGGGCTAATTGATCCGCAGACCCCCAGATTGCCCAGAGGCGACGCAAGCGGCGTAGCTACAAGCGAGGACTTCATTCCGATTTATGAACACACGGCTGGGGGGCTCTTTGCTCCGGCGTCACGCAGACTTCAACGAGGCGGCGCAACAAGCGAGGATGTCGTACCGACTTATGAGCGCGCGACTGGAGGTGTCGGAGAAGCCGCTGCGGCAAGGCTGCCGCACCGGATCAACGCTCGTGGAGCGTCTTGAAACGGATGAATATTGAGTCATGGCCACCGCAAACCTTGTAGGCCGTCATGCTGCCAGTCATGCTATTTAAAAATGTGCCGAGCGAAGCTGGTTGTAGGTTTTCCGGCTGGGACACCGGTTGCAGGCGTTGCTTTAGAGAGCTGCATGTGTTGGGTTTGGAACTTGACAATGTATGGAATCATATGTACGTTGATGGACCGCACGGTCCGGTGCTCGAGTTGTTTTTTTCGGCTGCGGTCGTTGCTGCTGTGATCGACGGAGCTTGTTTTTGTCATTGGTTAACCAGCTTTATGATTTCGCTGTCGTTTTGTGCAGTCCGACTTTTCGTGGGAGGATGAGTCGTCCTGCGGCATTCATTCGTAGAGATGACCCGCGACGCGACGACGTTGACCCCGTGCAGGGTTTCAGGGTTTTTCCTTCTTCGTTGCACAAGGTGTTCACCTACCCCTCTCCACGAAATGCCTGTTACACTGGAAAACCTCTATGGCGGTATTGTCACCATGTGTCGAGTATCTTCTGCAAATCTCGTGCTTGGAAGTACGTGTTGTGTCATGTTTGACTGATTCTTTAAACGGATGTTTCCCCGCGGTTGAGTGTGTGTGTTTTGGGGGTGGGTTGATGCAAGATAATGACGTTCATGGTTTGCTTGAACAGTGCTTTTTTGGGAGGGGAGTTGATGACAGATGACATATTTTATGCATGGTTTTGCTTGCATAGTGCGAGCCGCGATGGGACTCGAAGTAGCCATGACGCGCAGCAGGTGGTGCGTTTGGCGTTTTCCCATCAAGCCATCGAAAAACGACGTACAGTTAGTGTTGTTGCAGGTTGAGGGCCTAGTTTTGACCCTTCAAGGCCTCTTTAGACTTAATGTACTAGTTTTGATGTGGGGAGTTCCTTGACCGCTGTCCGTCAATTTCCTTGACGGCTGTCCGTCAATTTTCCTTGACGACTGCCCGTGAAGATTCCTTGACGGCCGTCCGTCAAGTTTCCTTGAAGGTCGTCCGCCAAGATTCCTTGACGGTCGTCCGTTAAGTTTCCGTTAGTATTCCTTGACGGTCGTCCGTCAAGTTTCCTTGACGGACGTCCATCAAGTTTCCTTGACGTTCATACGTCAAGTTTACTGACGTTCATACGCCAAGCTTCCTTGACGGTCGTCTGTCAAGATTCCTTGACGGTCGTCCGTCAATATTTCTTGATGGCCGTCCGTCAAGTTTCCTTGACGGCCTTCCGTCAACAGTTGTTGACGGCTTTCAGCCAAGGTTCCTTGATGGCTGTCTGGCAAGTTCCCTTGACGGCTGTCGGCTGTCTGTCAAGGGGCAAGAGTGCCGTCAACCGACATCTGTGACATTAAGTTGTCGGCGGCGGTTACAGGCATTTCTGTTTTTATGTGTTGACGTTCCATCTACAGCAATAGGCTGTAAAACAGAGCATTTTGAGCGCATAGCCCTGTGATACGAGGTATCACTGTGATACCTGTGATACCTCGTGGACAGCTATCATAAGAATTACGTCCTTTTTGTTTCGGCACTATATGCTGTGCTCTTTTTTTTTTACAGCATACAGCTACGAACAGCGAGTGCTGCCTGTGTGGCTAAAATAGGCTGTTGATCGTAGTCTATCTAGGACTCCACGAGTTCCATATGTATTTTCTGTTAGTGCCGGGTGGACATTTGTTTATTTCCTGTGCGTTTTATTCGATATCTGTATTTTTCGGCGATATTTTGCTGTGTATAGTGTCAGGCGTTGCGATCGCTTCATCCACACGGTAGCATGCCTGATGATAAAGTATTCGTGACACGTATGCGCGTGTGTTCAAGGTGTATAGCCGTGTATTATACTTCTAGGGAAGGAGTAGACGTTTGGTCACGTTTCAGGTTTTTGTACACTATATTCGAGCGGGGTCTATGATATACCAGGTATGGTCTATACCAGTCTATACGACAGTATGTATGGTCTATGTTGTGGAGTCTAGAGGTCTACGGGCGGGCTGTAGAGCCCCAAGTCGACAGCTACCCATTAAAACACATTTTTTGAATATTGTAATCAATTATCGTACATATATTTTATACGAAGTATTTATTTATATATTTATAGATCTATATATTTGTGTGATAAGTTGAGGTGTACGGTAGCGGTTGCACTTGCCACCTTCTCTCTGCTGCCGGAAGTTAGAGTGTCTAACCCGGGTAAAATATATATACGAAATAGGCCTGGTACATAAAAGGTGGCACGTACTAAGTTGCAAAGTTGTAGCATTTTGAATGCTTTGGCCGTGGAGAGCGCGAGAGCAAAGCGCGAGGGATTCTTTTTTCGGTGAAAGTCGACGGGCTGTGGGCCTGCCAAACCCTTTGCGCGATAAAAATCAAGCCATACATAATATACGTAACATCTTTTTCGGGGGAGGGGGGGGGGGGGTAGACACCTTCGCCGACGGGTTGTTCAGCCTGCCGTGGAGCGTAAGAGCTCCTGCAAGCTGGACTGAAAGGTGAAAGGTGAAGTGAAGAGACAGGTAACGATAACCCCAGGTGATGGTGGTGGTGGTAGCGTGATAGCGTCAACAAAAGTGGTGGCGTGAAAACACGTGGTATGATAGCGTGATAACCTAAACGCGGTAGGCTTTGTGTTCGATTTCCCGGCTACGAGAGTATCATATCATACGTGCACTTTTTTTTTTTATGTGCACCGCCGATCGGAAAGCGCGATTTTCGAATCATTTCCTATTTAATACTGTCAATAATAGTACCGCTGTTGTACCACTTTTTGTTGCTGATGAGAGCAACAACACCCCATTTCCACGTGATTTCACGACATTAATAGAAACAACTGCCAACCCCAGCGCGCCACACAAACGAAGGCATGTTTCATAGCGGGCAATGGGGGAAGCAGGCGCGGTTCAGAGAGAGCCCCCCTGATCCGCGTATCGACGAAGGAAGGCCACGGATAAGAGCCAAGGGTTCGAGGAACGACACGAACACTCGCCCGTAAATAGCATGACAATATGTTACAAGCACCACCTCAATCGAAGGATTCTGGTACGCCCCTGAAGATTAAACTAATTGCGGTGTCAGACTTTCTGCTGTCGTGCCCCCCGAATTTCCTAGAAGGCATCATAAGGCATCATAGGCTGCTTGCTCATGGTGGATGCGAGTCTGCCGCCCAGGAAAGTTGTCTGGGAGCCGGATTACTCAAGCGTTTCCCCTGGCAGTGGAGTCGGATTACCTCAGGCTTATCCCTGGTAGGTGGGAACCGGGGAGGGGGTTGCTGGAGGCGAGACTTGGACGGCAGACCGGAACGAGGGCGATTTTGCAAGGGGTATGGATAGGTGGGGAATGGGATGGGACGGGATGCCGTCGCAAGGTGTTGGGGGGATCGACTTGAGAAAGTGGAGACGGGGGGGGGTGGGCAAGCGAAGGGCAACTGTGCACCGAATAGCCTCGTCTGGGCGTCTATCCGAGCGGATAACAACTCCCCGCCGTTCACTAACGAATGGAAACCCAATCGTCGCGTCAATGCGTGGAAGTGGCCTCAGGCTGGGAGAGGAGGGCGCGAACAGCGTAACGGCATATTCATTCTCTGGGCTGTGCAGCAGAGGAGAGGAGGCACTACTACTGTTGGCGGAGTGTCCGCATGTGACAATGTGATGGACGTGCTAGTCCAGGGGCTTGGCGCGAGATTCTGTTAGCCGGGCTCTCGAGCTTCACTCAGAAGAGATATACGATGTTGAACGGTGGCCCTCTCTGGGCCAAAATGAAGAAGACGAAATATAATATGAAAGACAGAACTGAGAAGGTTGAGTTGGGTTGGACTGAGTGAGGTGGGTGCAAGGTCCCCCCCCTGCCATGCACGACTTAGGTACCCCCCCTCCCTCCATGTCAGGAACCCTATGCAAGTTGGGCAATTTAGGTATCCCCCCTAGAGTAGCAAGCCAACGAACCCCACGCTCGATGCCGGAGACCGCTCTCACTTCAATGGTGCAATGGTAGGGGTCTACCCTACCCCCATGCTACTACCATGTTTAGGTCTGACAGTCATTCGAGGGAGTTTTTTTTTTTTTTTTTTTTTTTTTTTTTTGAGGGAGTGGCGCGGGACCTAGCTCAAAATACGTCTAAGTCTGTTGTGTCTGTTTTCGTTGGCGCAGCGTAGTATTTAGTAAACAAAACACATGCTCCGTGGATATATACATCGCGAAACCAAAAATCAGAAACGCTTCAACTAAGACAGCAAAAAAAGATGGCAGGCACTCACTCGGCCGAATGGCTCAGAGCGCCTGAACAAAAAACAATTCAAACTGGCCTCTCTACCTTGTAGCAGGTCTCACTTATGCCTTGCGCCAGTTTAACTCCTCGTGTCGCGGTTTGA
>JAYJME010001044.1:0-18178 GCA_036873775.1 Costaria costata | reverse complement strand
GGTTCTCCACCCCGCACAATATCATCGAACTCGATAACCATCATGCTAACCGCAAAAAAAAAAAAAAAACGGTACCCTGGTTGTCCAGCTCACACAGTGAGTGGCGTTGTTTACAGCGTCGTTGCCAACCGACGCCAACCCAACCTATATATATATAAACATATATTATATCCTTACTCGTAGTGTCTTAAGTTAGTGCGAAAGCTCAATTGTTTCATTTTAGAAGACTATGTGTACCTGCAGGGCGGGTCGAGGAAGTATCTCCCCGGGTACGCCGGGTCGACCGGGCTGTTGAAGGAGTCGTCCTCCGCTCGGTTTAGGGGGTGCCTGTTGAAGCACGCTTGCGTCACCACCCCCTCGGGGTCGTCCAGGTCGGCACTGCAGCACACGAAGAATTCCAGGTGTCCCTGCAACATCAGGTCAACATGGAGATAGGCATCACCGCGTCAAGGCCACGTAGTATATGATAATAGAGTACGACGAGTCAATCTTAAGAACTAGAATCAATGCCCTGTGAACAATAGCTCAAGATGTTACCTCTGCTGGGTAGTCGGGCCGGGTTTGATAGCCGGCGGCTAAACTAAAAAAAAGAAATGTATATATATATATATATACGTTCGATCGCATGCGCCCTTTCCTCGTTTGGCGGAAAACGCGAGAGTTATCGAAAACAATCGATGAAAATCCACAAGCAGTGGGAACCACAGAGCCCTTTAAGCGCGCAATCTAATCGAATGCACGAAACAGCACCGGTGGCAAGAGGCGGGACATATGGGACCCCCAATGACTGGTGATGACCCTCAATAGCACGGCTTGCGACTGGTGGTGCTGGTGGAGGGGGAACCTTTACCAACTGACCAGAGCCACGCGGAGGAGCGACCACGCTGTATCTTAGCAGCCTTTGTCTTGCGATATACGATCTTGGGGTTGTTTGTTTACGCTGAAGCAAAAACCAAAAGCAATACCTGGTATACCTTAAGAGAGGCTATCGATTCGCGAGCTCCTTTACCTCAGCACCAGTCTTGTTCAGAATGCTGCTAGGGGTATAAAACCTTACACTGGTACACGAGTTGAGCTGGAACAATGAGCGTGATGATCAAAACAGAAAGCGGAAACGAGGTAGTCGGCATGCCAAAATAAATACTGGAGGGTTCTGCTCACGCCTGGGTCAAAACCGAACCCCCTTGTCGGGCCAGGAGGTGTCCAAACTTGCAAGGGTCGGGTCGGGCCAGTAGGCGATCGAAACCTTCCTGAGACTACCACGGGTGAGGTCTTGTCGCCCTGATCCGACCCGACACGCGAGCTTTGACCCAACGCGTCAACAACCCTACGCTGTAGTATATCTCCCGAGAAAAATATCTCGACAGAGTAAGCAAGTTGAAAGTATAGTCACAACGTGCTCACATAGTGGTAGTTGGTGACGATCACGTCCATGTCGATGATCGATCCACCCTCGTAGGATGCAAGAACGTCCCAGTCCTTGTTCGGGGTGCTGTACGTTATATCGGCGTCGTTTTGGCTCTGAGGAAATACACGTTGAGATATACGTTATAGACGCAACGAGTGCGGCAGTGCGACGAGGCAACAGTGGGAAAGCGGCGTGGTCACGACCGGCGGGGATTCGTTCGGATCAGCTTCGAACTAAGCGCAGCACGGCACACAACACTCGTTATCAGATCGTACGGCGACGGTGCTGCTCCGAATACCACGTGTAATCTACATAAAAACACAATGCACCGCAACGCCTTTACGGTAGTGAATACCGCAGAAAATACGGTTACTGACACAACCTAAGGTAACAATGCCCTTGTGTTGAATGGACCAAGTGTGTTTTACCCTCTGCCGTGCTGCACATGCAATAACATAACAGGGTTGCTCTAAATACTCAGAGCGTCTATACAACGCATTAGATAAGTACGGCAGCTGACACAAAAATCCAACGATAAGAAGGCTTGAGTTTACACTGATAAACGTATGTTGGTGTACACGCGCGCGCTCTATCGTATATTGCAAGCAGCACAGATACTAAGGTATACCTGTGGTGTGTCGCCGCACACGCCGTGGCTGACGCCCATCTCATCGCTCTCGTAGTAGTTGCCGTTCGGCATGATTTCTCCCAGGTCCCACGCTGCTGCAGGAGGCCAAATGTCCCCGCCACCGTACCGCTCCAAAACATCGGGGTCTGTCCGCTCGTACTGTCTCTCCTTTACCACGATAGGACCTGTATCAGATATCGGAGATTGGTAAATTCACAGCCAACGTGAAGAAGTTGATGTCATTCACAATTTACTTGCTGCACGAGTTACCCTTAACAGGTCCTATCATTTACGTCCTATCGCTATACATTCGTACAACTTCGTATCTTAGAGGGTTATGGTGAGTGCTGCAATTGGACTGGGGTCGTCATGCCGTAAACTATTACTGCTGCTGTAGCTGGAGACCGGGCTGGGAATAATGGTTGAACCCAAAACCGAAATTGTACTGTGGGTAATTTATTATGCGCTGTTGAAGGAGGCAGTCAATTACCTACGGCAGTATCTAACCCCTTCACTTACCAAATTGAGAGTTCATATGATCAAGCTGAGGGCATACAGTAGTTATGTATCAGCAATACAAGTATTTGCTGATGATCAAGTAGAAATGAAAACTTTTCATGCGGACAGGGCAGAGCGGTCGGCAGCTAGGATCCCGACAATATGGACTGCGCCCCAGCAAAGTAGCTGGTAGACAACTGCGGAGTTCCTCTCCAAGGCTAGCGCCCTTAACGTACAAAACTGCCTCCTTTCCAAAGTGTATTTCAGCTGACAACTTTTGATTGAAAAACGAAAGCCGTGCATTTTGTAGTTGGGCTGGTTATGGGTCCGGGAACCGAGAATCCCTTCCCCTCTCCTAAAGCATGAAACTCATCCCATTACGCAAAGATACGTAGGATGACCGTGCGCACATACACCGCAGGTAATGTTTCGTGCGCATACACCGCAGGTAAATGAGCGAAGATGGGCAAGTTAGGTTTGTTCAAGCCAAACGACGAAGAGAAGCAGGAGGGTGGGGCGGGTAGAACAACAGCCGTCAGCTTTGTACAGTAGTTGGAAAGTTCACGGAACGGCTTAGAAACACTGTACCGTGGCAGTCGGCAGAAATGGGAAGATATGGATGCTTACAACCATGTGAATCGTGCATACAGGGTAGGTTCATATTTTACTCCCCACAGCCACTAATATATTAAAATTGTAATGGCTTACATACCTCCTCCGTTGTAGGCATCGGCGTGCTTCTCGATGAAGTGCACGTTCCTAGATTGAGGCACCCGGCATAAAACGTCAGGGCGCGATGGAAACGGACGAGCAAGGCGAGCACTAGCATTAGTACACCTCGTATCGTGCCATATGGACCGGTAAAATATCATATAATATCAGAGTACGCGCGATCGAAGTATCCCACGCAGCTTGCACAGTTGAGTTTCGACGAAATCCTCGATCTCACCACTGACGTTTTTTTCTTTTACAATAATATCAGGTTATACTCTGCGCAACAATCTGCTCTCGCCCATGTTAGAATGCCAGGTATCGTGATATAGCATAACGGGGTTTGGTACAGACCGGTGGTGGAACTTTCAAGACGTGAAAATTTTCCTGGCGGCACTCTCCGTCCTTCTTTCTGCAGGCCGGAGGACGAGGTACCAAATATGTCACGAGACGGCACTTTCACCCCTTACCGGACGGGGTCAAAGCAGACGCCTTAACGGGCGTTCCTTGACCCCTTCATGGCCGGAAACGGTTTTTGGGGACGAAACTATTTGGAATCAGTTGGAGATACGTTTTGGGGTAGTAAAAGGGTTAAACCCAGGGGATATCAAGTACATGTCGCCGTTTTTGGACAACGCCTCTGTCTGAAATTTTGGAAACCTGCGGATTTTAATACAATCTGCACGGACTGCTGACTGTCTATATGCTGCGCTCTGCTTTGCAGGGTTGGTGCTCTGAGGCTGCGCACAGCCAGACGCACTCAGCAGCAACCAAAATAAAACATGTTAGGGGTTTCCACAGAGAAAGTGAGACGTTTTGTTTAGCGGGGATAGGGAGAATCCGTCCTGCCGGATGCAAATGCCTTGATGGACGCCCTTGGCTGACTGCTTGCTTGACGGTGTTGCCCGTCTACTGACATATCTGCGAGATACTGCTGTACGAGCGCATACAAAACAGAGAAATAAATGGAGATGACTCAACCTTCAATCAAATTGGATGTAAAGGCAGCGTGTGATTTTGGCAGCTTTTTGTACGGCCAGAGGAAGCACGTTTCGACCTCTCCTCGCTAACAAAAAATAAAAGGCGGTGGGAGTCTAGACTCTACTACTACTACTACTACTACTACTACTACTACTTCTACTACAGCAATCGAATAACTGGTGTCGTTTCGCTGTTAGTAGATGAGTTTTTATCTGCTGGCGGGTCACCCCCTGAATGGTTAACGCCAAACTTCGATAAAGTACATCAGTTTCAAAGAATGAAGAGTTGTGCCATCAATGCGGAGCTTGTCATCCCGTCTCCCTCGAACAAAAAAAGGTATTAATAATTATTGTCTTGACTTATTAATAGTGTGGGTTAAAAATTTATTGAATAAATAATCGCTACCCCCCCCCTCTAGACCCAAAGTGTTATATCTAGATTATACTCGAACATGACATATCGTCTACCCAAAAGTCTGAATTCTCGAAACCAAACAATATGTAAATCATAGTGTCCAGTAGGTATCCCCCTTATAAGGACCCCCGCGATCAGGCAAAACTGTACGAACTACTATTACGGGGGACCATAGTTAATAGGACCTACTGTAGACACAACAGGATCTACTGTAGACACCAAAACTATGTATATATATTTCCCTATGTTTGCTATTACAGGGGACCATAGTAAATAGGACCAGATATTGTTAGCAAAAATAGGGAAATATATAGGTTTTGGTGTCTACAGTAGGTCCGATTGTGTCTGCAGTAGGTCCTATTTACTATGGCCCCTCGTAATAATAGGTACGAGTATTATATAAGAATTTCGTGTGGCTTCTATGTTGAAAAAAAAAACAAAAAACCTCGGCGTGTCTTGATTTAGTATGGATTAAATATTTCTAGCAGCAATACAAGCCGCTAAAATATATAAACTTCTGGTACTCGTATCATAGCAAAGACGAAAGGATGACCAGGACCCGGGAGAAATCCACTCCGACGAGCATGGATGAGTCAAAATTTGAGAGAAAGGAGGAAAGCGGAGTACCTCGAGAAAGCGAAATTTGGAACGACAAAGAAAACAAAAACCAAACCCTCGAGAAAGCGAAATTTGGAACGACAAAGAAAACAAAAACCAAACAAATCAATATTATCGAACGCAACAGAAAGCAAAGAACACCACAAGCAGCACTTGATGCAGCAAGCAGCCGATGTGGATGCATCGAAAATATATACCAGGTACGCCTACAAAAATATGTTACAAGGCTGTGTTCGATGCGGTTTACTGGTACCCGGGGTGGTTTTTGTGGTCGTACCGACCTCTCCGGTATAGTTCGGTAGGTTATTGAGTTCGTAACGAACACTCCGGGGTACCAGGTAGATCGGTGGGGTCTTGAGGTCATTCCGAGCAGTCCAGTATGGTTCGGTAGAATATTGAGGCCGTACCGAACACTCCGGTGTGTGTCTTCTTTTTTTTTTGTCCTGCAGAAGTCGAGCCGAAATTGAGGCTATACCAAACCACTCATTATATCCCCCCAGTATATCGTGAAAAAAAACATCGGTAAATGGGTATATACCCCCACCAAAGTGGCAGATACCTGTATTGAGTTTGTACCAAAGTTTCCAGCAGTGTAGGTTTGTGGGGTATTAAGACCATACCTAAGACAACGATACGGTTCGGTACCGTATTGAATTCGTACCCAACATTCCGGCATTCCAGTATGGTTCGGTAGGGTACTCAGGGCCTACCGAAAACTCTGATAAGGAGGGTGTTTACAATTTACCGAGTAAATACCCTCGGCATACTGTGGTGCGTACCCTGCCAAAAACCATACCTCTGCAAATGAAATGTTTTATCGTACCAGGTACTAACCAACGTTGCCCCGACAGCCTTTCAATTTGACTCGTACTATTATATTGCCCTGAACGTCTGAACTCAGCTGCAGCGGCACCGGTTACCCAGACGAGTTCCTGTCTCCGTCTATACTGCTGTCTGTACCGTATAGTATGACAGGATGATACTGGTACCTACTAAGAAAACGAGCAACGAAAAAGACAGACGATATTTTCAGGAAAGGTTTCTATTCGGGAGTCGTTGAAATATAGTTAGTGTTGGATGCACCTCTGTTTTCAAATAAGAACTCCATGCTTGATCACCGTTCCTGTTTCTTATGCCAATACGTGTCCTGTCTCGGAGTAGTAAACTAGATACTGTATGGGAGCACCTAGAGAGAGAAACATACATTTGTTTTATGCCCATAACAGGTATATAGACATGTTACTACAGTACGGGGTAGCCAAGGGACGAAAGCTGAAACTTACACGGGTGGTGACTTTTGTCGGTCGCCATTAAGCAATACGTCGAAACTAAATTGAGCGTCTGCCAATCACGATCTAGGGCAAAAAACAACGGCTCAAACTGATCAGAAATGTAGGAAATGGCCAGCTAAGAAACGAGGTCGTAGCGCGGAAATGCAGAACGAAATCTGAACCAATCGCGGGGACTCCAACGTCTCCGTCCAGGGTCGAGGTTCTTGATTGAGTGTTTGATCCCGATATGATCCGAGTATTCTCTGTGTTGCGTTGATTTCTGTATGTTTTCAAAATGTCTTCCGACAGGACTCCGAAACATCGCGGCTGCTAGACTTGGTGACACGCCCTCAGTATATTGTATTATGGAGAAAATAACCCGCCAGTTAAGAAATGCAGCGGTCGATGGGCCGACATAAACAAGAAACTAACGATAAATAGGCAGTTGAAGAAAGCCACAAGGGAAATATATCACTTTCTTTTACGAAATAATATAGTTGGCGCGTGGACCCAAAACAAGGTATTGGCCCTCCAAGGCCAACTAACAGACGTTTCGTAACGCCTTGACTGCTTTAGCAATGCAATACGTATGGGGCTAGCTGCAGACTGCAGCAGTAATTTTATAAAAATTATAAAAATACATAAAATATGTGTGTTCGACACACAGCACATTTCATTTTCTCCGCGTCGCAGATCGTGACCACAGAGCGTGTTTCTCCTAGGGTGAAGAATCAGCACGGACAATGGGTGGGCTCGATGTCGACGAGTAGAAGAACGGTTTAATGCGAAGAACACACACACACACACACATAATACTTCGTACAACTTTAAGTTTAACATAAAATTGTTTTGGAATACTCTACGTACTTGTTATTATCAATAGTATAATACGTACGGATGATACTACTTGTATGTACGGCTATTTTAAAAGTGGAAATAACGAAATGCCCATACTCGTACGAAGTATAATATTATAAAACAAAAAATCGTCAGCAGCTGTGAGATCGAGGATTGCGTCGAATCTCAACTTTGCAACCTGCGTGGGATACTTCGATCGCGCGTACTACGTGTTTTGTGTAATCTATTGGGGAGTATATAGTATCATTATTGAGGGGAAGTAGATTTGACATCCATGGACCTCGGGGGGTGTACAAACGCTGGGCATGCATGATTTGATGAAAGATACATAAGAAGGATATGTAATTATTGCAAGCAGCCGTATCGACCAGAAGTACTGCGGCCCGGAATACTGCGGTCTGCATTCCAATGTTCCCCACCTACAGGAAGCTCAGGGGAACCACGCGATGTGTTCACTGTCGTTACTTTCTATTATTTCGTACAGCAGTATCAGTAACATCTGCCTTCTTTGTCGTCGAAAGTACAAGAACCTACCATGATACCCTAGACGAAAACCGACGAGACGTGCTAATGCTAAACCGCCTGGGCGACCGAACTCATGACATTTACATGCCAGAACGAACGAACGACACCATTTACCAATGCTCGTCCCTGAGGTCGTTAATCACCCAAGCGAGCTTAGCTTGGACGCAAACTCCATGACATGATGTTTAAAAACAACCTACATATGCACGCAATGTACCCCCAACACACATCCGTCCTGGCACGGACAGGTCTACTTTTTTTATGTTGATGGCGGTCGAGGCTTGGAGGTGCCAGTACTGTACTGTCTCCCGTTTACGGTCAGTCTACAGTACTGCCCGCTCTTGATATCATACCAGGCGTACCTGGTGCTGTTTTATGCGGATTACTGGTTCGTTGAATCTGGCCTCTCAAATAGTCGTAATCCAAAGGACAGTCCACATTCGTTCGATTCCCTTCAAGCTTTTGCGAGTACGGACATAACAAATGCATTTAGGGGTTTATCACTTCATTTTGTCGTGATTTTACGCTAAGTTATTCCACAATTCGACTATTACGGGGGACCATAGTAAATATGACCAAATATTTGTAGCAAAAATAGGGAAATATATAGTTTTTGGTGTCTACAGTAGGTTATGTTGTGTCTACAGTAGGTCCTATTAACTATGGACCACATATTGTTGGCAAGAATAGGGAAATACATACTTTTTGGTGTCTACAGTAGGTCCTATTGTGTCTACATTAGGTCCTATTAACTATGGTCCCCCGTAATACGTGACATATTCGGTATCGCCGATCCGGGTATGGTGCGAGCGCCAGCTACGTACACTTTCTCGCTGTTTCGTTTATTTTATTTTCGTGTGGTGGATGCTATCTGTTTAGTTCGTTTGTTTTCGTTTGTTTTGGTCTGTTTTCGTTTGTGTTTTGCTCTATTTATTTATTTATTTTGTGTTCTTTTCCCCTGTTTGGTATTTTGCGGGCCCCTCGGTGTCCTGCTGCCGGTGGTAAGACACATGTATCTGGTATGTACGTACGCCGGGTGCTTTTCATTTTTTTTTCTCAACTAACGGGTGCGATCTGCCTGAGTTACTTCGTATGCTTATTATTCCTGTCCGTATTTTTCAATATTTCCAGATGTATTATTTCACTCCAGAGATATTAGATCCAGACCTGTGACCACGGACCTGATTTTGGCGATGAGTTAAATGTGAGAACAACACCAACAGTGTTCACCGGGGCTTACTTTGGTTTGTTCACCCGAAATCGATTGGGTTTCGGTCCGATCATCACTTGGTGTGAAGCATTTGCAGGTTGCACAAGTATCACTCGCTCTGGTTGCACTGTTGATTGTCGGTCCAACCACAACTCTATAGCCCTTACGTAAAAAGCTCGTGTTGTCCTTCCAGTGTTGTCCAGGCGTGACGCTCAAGCCTTTTTTGCGAGTTTATGAACAACAATCAACGCTCCCTCACGCCATCTGAGATATAACCACAATATATATTCCGCCATTCACCTAGCCCCTCTGGGGTGTAAAAGAAGCCCCAGAACGATGACAAACCTTGCACCCGCAATACGGGTAGTGGCCGAGAAAGGTCATCACAACACAGCAGCATCACATGTTCTGCAGCAGTACGGAAGATAATGTACTTTAATTATTCGGTTCGGCTGCACAATCCAGTACAAGCTTTTTGAGCTTCTCACCCATTAACTGGCTCTATACTAATTAGACAACAACATAGCCGACACCAGCTGGCGCTTAGTCCGAGCTTGTCCCAGGACCTCAGCCCTTGTTGCACCCCGAGTCCGGCCGTGCTGTGTTACGGGGTCGATTATTGTTCCTCAGCGTCGGGAAGATAAGTTGTCTGGAGGACGCAGAGTCATTGATTAAAATCACGATACGTAAGACTACATCGCAATATAATGACGGCACACTAGTCTAGCTGGACAGCAGCGATAATGTGTACCCCGGACGTTCAGTTTACGAGTGCGGAGAATAACCACGTTGTACCCAAAGCCCTTACTTGTTGTGTATCGATCGACTCGCTAGCGTGAAAAAACACCCAGGTTCATTCACTGCTTTGTACAAGCTTCCCGGTGCTCTGACGACCGTGCGTCTTTGGTGGTTGTTCGATGGCCTGGTTCACTTAACCGTACCGTCAGGGGCTTGGAGTAGACTCAACCCTTACGTGATAATTGGACTGCGTTGGGTTGGTCTTTAATTTCTGTTGGCATCGTTTGGTTATCATGCCGCGACTATATCATTAAACAAAATAGGGTAGTATCCATACTTGTTATGTACAAAGACTCAAGCCAGACAGCACTGTCCAGGCCTGTGCTTGCTGCTGCAGTGGAGCTCGCGAGCTGGTATCGCCCTGCGTTGAGGGAGCAGGGGCATTGGTGGACGTTGGAAACATGTTAGCATCTTAATTTACGACGATAGTACTTGTGTTTGTTTGCTATTCTAGATAATGACGTATACTTTGTGTTATGTTGAACAAACAGTAACGTAACATACCATATGAAGATGCGTGTAAAGCACAGGACATTGGGGGTTTACGTAACACGTGACACAACAAAATTGGTTGTAGAAATCCTGGTAGTCCCAGTTTTCCAGGATCACCTAAAATATCAAGAGTACACTGACCAGACGAAAAGGTATCGATCGCCGTTGTTTTTGCGTAGTCACCCCGCTTTGCGTACATTAATTTATAACAGGGCCAACACACCGGGGATCACCACGCAAGTACATTTTGTTTGAGGGTATTATAGTTCATAGGTAAACTGTCTCCATGTTTTGTTTAGCAAGGGATCACGAAAAACTCCACAACTCTTGTAATATATAACCCGAATGTGCTTCATGGCTGGTTATGCTCCAACGTACCTCACGTCGTTTTAGCATCGCTACAACGCTATCCCCGTGTTCGTGTCGTTCCGTAACCTCTACCCCGCTAATCGTGTTTTGGCGCTGGAGTCCTACAGAAGAAGGGATTCCAACGCGGGCTGTCACCGGTTGGCGTGGGATGTGTTGCCAATATCGTGCAAGTGCTAAGCAATACTTGTCATCGGCAGCGCAAGAAACGTGACCTTGTTGAAGGCGACCATACATTTTCGGGACAGCTGCATAAATGGTTGGTCACTGAGGCGTGAAAACATGTTTTTTCGTGATCGTCGGCCTGAATATGGTTTATTTGTCGTCTTAGTTCGTGATTTCTGTACATAAATTCAAAATGGGACAGCCATCGGGTGTTGAATATATGCAGTGAAGCCTATTTCTTAAGCCGTTTCGCCAACAGCATTGGCGACACCGCTAACTAAAACAAAATATAGTAATTGGTACCTTCTGCTGGGAGGTCAATTTTTACCGGTCATAGTATGTACTTGTACTCGTACGAAGTATTTGATATCCATATCGTACATATGAGGCATGAACCTACGGGTGCTCCGATGAAGGGGTCGTAAAAAAAGGTACTTTAGCAATCAATTGCAGGACTTACTGGGCAGTATTGGCAGTCGGTCGGTGTGCCGTACTGCGGACGCTGTGCCGAGCGTGGCAGTTTGTTTGTCTTGAGCACTTGTACTGCCTATGCTCGGAATGCAAATTTCGCTCAATGGTTTCCATTCTACCCGGTTGGTGCTCTGCCCATGTTGTCTCTAGCAATCCTCCACCTTGTCTCAAAAGCTCTTCACGCCTCCATGGAGGCTGTCAGGGTCCCCCTCGTCTCCCTCTATCGTTTGCCAAGCGGCCATCGTGTACGGTTTATATTACACAAACCAACCATGATGCGCGCTCGGCTTAGCTTTCTGTGCGTCGTGTACGCATTCCCGAGTTCCATCCCAGTCACACTTCCGCCTATAACTTGGGCGTTTAACTCCACCACTCCAATCCGAGTTCCTCTGTTGGCTCGTGGACTATTTTAGGTGGGCAGGGTCGTGGCATGAAAAAGCAGGACTAACCTTCAACAGAAACAAATCAAAGAGGTGATTGATTTTCCGCAAACAGGTGTAGCTTAAGTTATACCAGTCCGGTCGGAAATATATGCCGGATGTGGACGTATAGGTTAGTATCTTGGCGAAAAACAAAACAATCGAGTTTTTGTTTTTTTCACTGTCTTTACCATAAACGGGTGCATTAAAGCAACGCAAAACGCTTCCATACTAACTAAATAGTATTTTTGGTATGGTCTCACGAGGCAAGGACCCTCGGAGCTCGCCTCACGTTTCCTTCCGGTAAAGGTCCTTCGGTTGCGTTTTTTTTTTGTTTTCACATCGGGTTTGAAACTCTTTCCCCGACCCCATCAGCAACTCAAAATGTGGTCGTGAAAAAACTGCGACCGCAACCGGTCTCTTCTTTTTCCCAAATGTTTCAGGTTTTTCTTCTGTAAAGCGAGTTATAGGTAGCTCAGTAATTTTGAAGAGCGCGGTCAACGCGTATGCTTTTCTGTCGATTGCGATGCCTGATTTTGTTTTGGGATAACTCAAGGTTTTTTTTTTTAGTAGGTAGATTTTACCAGAACAAAATTTGGCATCGCAATCGACAGAACAGCGTAAGTGTTGACCGCGCTCTGAAGATTCATTGGGTTTCCTATAACTGGCTATACCGAAGAAAAACTTGAAACATTTAGAAAAAAAAAAGACCGGTGGTGGTCGCAATTTTTCACGACTATTTCTGTATTGGCTTATTGGGTCGGGGAGAAAGTTTACAACCCGATGTCAAAAGTATATAAATAAGTAACCGCAACCGAAGGAACCTTACCGGCAGGAAATGTGAGGTGAACTCCGAGTGTCCTTGCATCGTGAGACCATACCGAGGTTGCTGTTTTGTTATGTTGGAAGTGTTTTGCGATGCTTTAGTGCAACAGTTCACGGTAAAGAGCGTTAAAAAAACTCGATTGTTTGATTTTTCGCCAGGATACTAACGTATATGTTCAGATCAGGCTTATATTTTTGGACCGGACTTGTATCAACCAGGCCCCGCCGTCGAGTTTACCGGCAGGCGGGCCATACTGATGGATTGACTAAATGGCCTGTCGACCATGCCAGCAGATATAATGCCAAACACGCATAGCTACCTAAACAAATCCCACTTATATTGCAAAGCTTATTGTTTTCCGTATTATGTTGATGGTGCTGATTTTAATTAACCAAAGAGTACATTAGTACAGGACACCTCACAAGAAACCGAAAACTTGCCCCAGATATGGCTTGTTTGTAACTGCTACGCTGATATCCCAACGCGCAAAAGGCTGTTCGATATAGGTGCTTGATGCTGCTAACAACTGTACGAAGGAATTTTACTTGCCATCCCGCTCTTTCCGCACCTCTCGCGTGTTTACCCCCGACCCATGCTACGATAGAGGTGCACCATTTTTGTTTTCTGAGGCTCTTCACTTTAGAAGCTCCATACCATACCCGAAAAATATTTTTGAGAAAACTGGACGAGCAGCCCGATGAGCAAACCCATTGATTAGGAATTAAAAAAACTCGTACTGTTAAACAAGAATGATATATGGACGAATTTGGTTTAAGGAGCCCGGTTATTTAGAAACAAAAAAGCCAAAAAGTGCAACTCTATCGTAGCACGCGCCCCCCCCCACCGAAAATGCTGTAATAGTTATCCCACGTTTGACCTTGCCACGTCTAACGGCCAGGTCTAAGTCCTCCCCCAATATATCTTCCGAAGCAGTATCAAAGAACAACCCGCTGTCCATATGAATGGCAGGTTTGTAGCTGTTGCTTGTATGTTCCAACACGCCGAAGGCTGTGAGGTTTTGCTGCTTGATACTGCTGTCAGTAACCCCAAGGAAAGAGTCCCTGCCGTCTCACACTCGCCATAGTTCTGCTTATTTCAACCCTTCCCTCTTAATGAACCATTCCGTCGTACCCTGTACGAACCTCCTGTTGTGATACGAGGTCCCCGCTCTTGCTTGAATTCACGCGGTTACCATTCTTAATAACAGCAGGAGGCGCATGCTACCACTAGGGTTATGTTGCGCCTACTACTGACTACTGCAGTCCCTTGTCCGCGGCTAAACTTCGACATTTCCTCAACCTATTAGCAAGTACGAGCTAGTTCAAGCATATCGGCCCAAACTTTGTCAGCCATGATTGGCGCTTGCTACAGTATAACAACTCGAATGTCACATAATTGGTATCATACTACCCGCCACGAAAACAGGAAGATGGTAACTACAGCCATTTTTTTTAGTATGGACCTAGGACTGGCGGTAGCGCCGATTACCAATATCTGAATACCTCTCGTGAGTATTTGTCAGTCGTGCATTCTACTGTTGTAGATAGACAGCCAAGAACGGAATGGTTTGTACCTTTGTCCAGCTATCCCTGGTATGTACGTACAGTATCCCGACCCTGATTTCCTGGTATTTTGTACCTGGTGCGCTCTTTCTTTGCCTTTCGTCGCCCGTATGGATAACAACGGTTGATTTGCGATTACCAGCAACTCAGCACTGCCTACAGTAGGTGGCCAGGGAGGAGTAGGACGAGGCTCAACGTAGGATTCAAGTCTTTACCTGATAAGTTTGACCACGACCGCTGCACGCGCTTAGGTGGACATATTTTCTGCGAATTAGACAGGTCCGCGATCGTACGCACATACGTGACAAAGGCAACTTGACTTCGTGCCTCTCTGCACGGACGCCACCAACCTTGGCCACCCTGGCTTTATTTTATACGCCGATCCGCATAAACCGGCCACTATTCCTTTTTCCTGACTCCCTCCTCGCCGCAGGGCCTCCCTGCAGCTCAGAAGCACCCCAAGCCGCCTGGCACACAATGCCGAATCCGCCAACCGCATGGTTCCGCTGCGTATATCGCACCGCGTTGTTGTTGAAGTGCTATGCGTATTGCAAAACAATCAAATTACCGGTCAAGTGAACAATGAGAACATAGTCGAATCGAAAATATTCCGAATGCGTATATATGATACGACTTTCTGCTGAAGAACAAGGTGTCTTATAAAAACATCGATCGGCTGTACCCACGCTGTTGTCGACGCTGCACCTCTCTCATCCGGATATATTCGTGCGTGGCGTACAACACAGCAGCAACGATCCCACTCTTAGTTGACGTACGTTAAAGTTTCTCAACAATATGTACTCGGTACACTGTCGCCGGCGATCGTCATACGGCTTTATGTGAAGCGCTCATTCAATCTGTAGAAAAATGCTCTGTTCAATACATTTTTTACTCATTGACATACTCGAAAGGTACTAGTTCACTATGCCTTAATAAAGTTTTGGACATCGTAATGAAACACTCCGGATATACATACGGTTATGTGGTCACGTTTGTACAGTAGATATTCATGGAGTTCGTCCAAAATCGTCATACAGAGCTCGTGCCGAAACATCGAAAACGCGGTGCCCACCGCAACTCCGTTGGCTAAGTATCGGTTATGGTTTTTGCCGATTTTGTGCATCGCAGCGACCATGACAAAGCGCAGTACCAAGGACTAGCAAAACAGATGAAATTCGGAAACGTTGGCCCATTTTATTCCCCTTTTAGATTTGTATTAAAACGACAATATTTGCTCTCTCTCCATATACAGTTTTTATATGATACCCATATGCCGGTGGGAGTTGGACACGACTTCCGAGCTCTCTGCGCGCCTGAAGGCTTTTTTTATCGAAACGGGGTGGACATTTGTGTTTCCTTTTTTCTCCACCGTGAGCGCCTCTTTCGACCCCACCTGTCCGTTGACCGGCTCGGGGGATCCCGCGGCTGGCGTCGGCGCATAACTGTACCAAATCCTGAAAGCGTCGTGTGTGCCCACTTATGATCTGTTTCAAAGTCCGGAACGCCGGAACGGTTACCCGAAGACGGCGATGAAAAAATCAAACTCTTTACGCATGGTGTATTCGCTGAAGTTTCATCAGATTGTACCAGTGGGTATACTTCCTACAAGCGTAGAAACGGTGGTGGTGCGACTCTTCGCCATGGGTTACCCGGTATATGTGAGTATTAACGAAACGTTCGGGTATCAGTAAGTGTTAGGGTTAGTATACCTCGAAGTATGTGTTAACGGCCCGTTGAAACAGGCTCAAGATGGAGGGAAACATAGAAAATAACTTGATGAGTGAAATAGCTGGTGGTATGCTTCTCGAAACAATACAATCGATTATCATATTTGTTTGTGGGTCGATTGGTGCTTTGTGACTTTGCGGTTCTTTGTTTTCTCACTGCTCGTCAATATCTACTGAAGTATTGAAACTCGAGCGCTCGCATTTTAGGCAACGAAAGAAGAGACTACAACAAGAAAGCCGAAATAGGTTTATCGATTGCTCTACAACAACCGCACAATGACGCACACCAGCCAAATATCGTGATCTGTCCACAGTCACGTCGATGTGAAAGTCCTCGTAATATTCGACTGCACTATGAACGTACGACGAGTATGTGTGTGCCTTTTTCCGACATTGAAGGTGATTTGAACCCGTCGGCATTCAACACACTCAGGGTCCGCGCTGGTTATTCATCCAATGAAAACTATATGCGGTCACAAAAAACGATTTTGTCGGCGCTCAAGCACGAGTTGTTTTGTTACACCCCTTGGAAGTAGTGTCGCATTGACGGCCTCGGTTTGCCTATATTATCGCCCGTTGCGGGCATACGCGACGCAGCGGCGAGCATTAAGGCCCGCTGCGGCCAAGGCTCACTTGTATATAGTATCATATCCGTGTACCACAACCGTAGGTTTCGATACAGTGTCTGAGGATATTGATACCCCCCGTTCCTTTCGTCTTCCTTCCTCTCCAGGCCAGGCAATTCACCGACACTACTCCAGATCAGGATGGGGCGTTGTTCAGATCCCTTCTGCCGAACTCGGGCGTCCTACAGTGTCCAGGGTAGCAAGAATGCGGCGTACTGCAAGAGGCATGCTGAGGACGGCATGGTCAATATCTACTACAAGCGCTGCTCTCACGGCACCTGCTCGAGGAGACCTACCTTCGATGCCGAGGGTAAAAATACTGCAGCGCTCTGCAAGATGCATGCTGAAGACGCCGTGGTCTACTCGCACAACCGGCGTTCATCCAACGACACTTCCACTAGGGGAGTGTCTATCAACGTTGAAAGTACCAAGACGACTGCTCCATGCAAGCAGCGAAACATGCACGGCATGGAAAAAGTCAGAAGAAGGCTGTGTTTACATGGCTCTTGCACGACGATACCCTCTTTCAATATCGAAGGCAGCAAGGCGGCGTACTGCAAGCGGCATTCCAAGGAGGGAATGGTCGACGTTAACCACAGTCCTTGTTTACACGGCTCTTGCACGACTGCACCTTCGTTCAACGTTGTAGGCAGCAAGGCGGCGTTGTACTGCAAGCAGCATTCCAAACAGGGAATGGTCAGAGTTCGCCGGAGTCCTTGCGTTCACGCGACCTGCACAACCAGAGCGTCCTTCAATATCCCGGGTACGAAGGCGGCGTACTGTAAGCTTCATGCGAAATATGGCATGGTGGACGTCTGTAACATCACGTGCTCACACCCAGCGTGCATGAAGTATCCCTCTTTCAACGCCGCTGGAACTAAGACGGCTGCCTACTGCAGAAAGCATGCCGAGGATGGTATGGTGGACGTACACTGCAAGCGTTGCGCACACGAAACTTGCACGAGGATACCCTCATTCAATCTTGAGGGCAGCAAGGCGACGCACTGTAAGCTGCATGCCAAAGCCGGCATGGTCAATGTCCATTACAAACGTTGCTTGCATGACACGTGCACTCTATCGCCTAACTTCAATATCAAGGGCAGCAAGGCGGCTGCCTACTGCAAACAGCATGCCGAGGGCGGCATGGTCGACGTCCGGCACAAATCCTGCTCGCACGACGGCTGCACGAAGGCACCATCTTTCAATTTTGTAGGTAGCAAGACGGCGGAGAACTGCAAAGTGCATGCGAAGGAAGGCATGGTCAACCTCTACAATAAGAAACGTTGCTCACGGCATGCCTGCGGGAGGACGGCTTCGTGGGGTACTATGGCTGACGGCGCGGGCACCACATGTTCTGACCATACGAACGATATATCGGGCAGTCCAGTTATCAACTTCAGAGCACTATGCGATGCAGCCGGTTGTGTAAAATTTTCAACGTTGGGTGTCATCGGAGTTCAGCCTTCTCACTGCCGCGATCACGGCCCCAAAGTCGATGGCCTCGTCCTCACTGTACTACCCAAGAGGGTCCCTGGTGGGTCACCTCACAGTGCCCCTCCGAGCCCGTCGTGCCATGTAAAAACCGAAGGCTACTTTTAAGAGGT
>JAYJME010001043.1:0-18180 GCA_036873775.1 Costaria costata | reverse complement strand
CGTTGCCACTCACTTATGTGTTCCCTTTGTAGAAGCTTGTTGTATTATTGATCTTTGTCGAGGCGGATGAAAGCGTTCTGGCATAAAAGGGGCGACTCGTCTCCCAGTGACTCGTCCCCTAGTGTCCCTATATGCAAATGCCATCCAAGTACTACGTAAAGCCCTTTTCCTCTTATTCCAAATCCTGGAAACTAGGCCTTTTCAGGCTTCCAGGGCAATACCATAACATTTGGGCAGGTCCGCCTGTATATCCGGCCGACCTGTATACCCCGTTGTTCTAGGGGGGGAGAGTGTTATAAGGCTTAGTTTGACTAGGCGATTGGTTAACCTGTTACAAGTAGTCCAACAGACTCATACCTTAACACCACTCTGATCTATCTGAAATATTTACAATTTTGGTCATTTAGTTTTATAAAACAGTTGACGTGTGCTATTATACGATAGAGGTTCGTATGTAGCACATTTTGGCTAGTTTTTTTTCTGAACGACAGGGCTCCTTAACCCAAAACCGTCGGGATTATTCTCATTCTTGTTTCGCAATAGAATTCGTTGTGTACCTAGAGCATGGGATGATCCATCGGGTTAAGCTCACAAAATTTCTCAAAGTTGGGTTTCGGAGATGAGGTACAGAGCCCCCCAAGTGGAGAACCTTAGAAAAAAGAAGTGCACCTAGAGATATCGTAGCATGTATGTGCCAGTTTAATTTTCAAATTCGCATATTCGCCACGTATCAAAGAGCGAATCATACCCCAGACGGCGAACTGCTGTATTGTACGTATCATACGAGTACTCGTAGCGTCGCTCGGTGTACCTGCTGATCCCGTTTGGCGATCCCGTGCACGCGGAAGACGCGGGAATACTTCCCGCGGGAATCGTTTTTTTTTAAGTTTTGGGTTGCACGGGATTTGGGAAATCGATATTTCCACAGGATTTTACGGCACGGGAGTCGGGAGCTGAAGAGCACGGGAAATCGGACATTTCCACGGGGGGAACTGTTTGGATGGGAACGGGAAATCAGGATTTCCGCGGGGACGATTTGAGTGAGAATGGGAAATCAAGATTTCCCCGGGAACTGTTTGGATGGGACCACGGGAACGATATTTACACCGGGACGGGAAAAACCCATTTCCCGTGAATTCCCGCGGGATTTTTCCCGAGGAGGGCCCTGGAAAACAATGAATTGCCCAGATAGATCGCGTTGGATCGTTGCAGAAGATCGGGCAGGCGCACGGTGTGAGTTGTGTGCGCCGTATCGCCACCTGCCACTGCTGTAATGTACAGGATAGACCAGGGTCAATCCCAGGCCATCAATAATGGCAAAAAGTGCCGTGGAGCACCAGGAGAGCTCTACGTGTCCCGTCGATCGACTTACTACGAATAGTTCAACGAACAAGTCTAACAAGAACAACACCCAGACAAACCGCGTTATATATGTACACGTGTGTCTTGTGGGCGGGCGGCTAGAAAGATCGGTCTGGTAGTTGACGGCTGATGTTTTTGCTACTACTATACGTGCTGCTGGGCTGCAGCATGCTGCTGTACGTCAAACACCGGTCAACGTCGACGGATGGATGGATGCACGCAGCACGCACACGTCGTATGTATATTATACGTGCGACTAAAAACTCAAAAAAGAAAAAATATATTACGAGTGCCCACAAAGAATAACCTGGATGTCTAGAGAAAACGGCAGCAAACGTCCTTGAAGCAATAGACTACCAGCACATGATCGTTCTAGAGAAAAATATTGCGCTATGGCGCGGTATGTACGAGGGACCTATACTGCCAGCGGTAGCCAAACCAGTCCTTGATAATTTGAACTCGAAAAAAATAAAAAGTCGTAGACGTGGTTTTCGTATAGATATCGATTAAATTGCCGATTTTGTAACCGCCATTTCGATCCAAACCAACATTTTGCCTTGCTTTCCTGCCATCTCGTCGATCTCCACACAGCAGTCCTTGTTTGCTTCTCTAGACCTACCTGCGTGTTCCTCTAGTGGCACGAGGGCCTCCTGCCAAGCATGCAGGAGAGCACTCTCGATGGCGACCGCGGCGGTGGCGGCAAAAAATCCGCAGCAGGTATGGGAAGAGACATGGAAGTCGACTTCAACTCGTCGGCGTTCGAGGCCCTCGAGCGCGACTTCCAGGAGGTGCTCTCGGAGTTGGTTGGAGACAAGAGCCTGGAGCGCTTCAGGTAACGAGACCTGGGATGCCACAGACGGTTGACTGATGTATGCGTTAAGCTTTTAAGGCCGGTAGATATGATGGTGCTATCGGCAGTACGGAGAAGGGTAGGATCGAACTGATGTCAGAAACATGTGTCGCGGCTGGGTGTGTTCTGCCAAGGAACCAGGTTTCACTATGTATGTCTGTAAATGTAAGGATATTTTTTCATTTAATAATAAGATTAAGAGGCCCTTACATTTCCGGACAAATTGGTATGATGTTATGATGTTTGCTTACGAATCAGGTACCTGGTACCTGGTACGTCGTATACGTAAGCTCTTCATGTATTGCTGTACCTGGTATATTACGCAGACGGCAGGTGGTCGACATTTCATGTTCACGAAGAACGTACATGCTGCTGATGGATTAGACTGTTGACGACGCGTTCCCTTTCTCGCGATGATCTCTTTTCGCGAAAATCAAGGCTCGAGTACGAGAAGCTCCACCGTGCGCTAAAAAAATCGCACGACCAAGAGAAGAGGCTGATCAAGAAGTGTCGGGAACTCAACGGCGAGATCGTCAACAACGCGGCTAAAGTGCAAACGGCCCTGAAGCTGTCGCAAGAGGACCAGGCCACCATCGGGTCCCTCCGCAAAGAGATCGAGAAGGCATGGACCATGGTCGACGTGGCTCACGAAAAAGAAGGTAGGTGTGCGGTCAAACTGCGCTACGGGTATATACGTATATACAGTACGCGAATTTGGTAGTTAAGAAACTCAGGCTGAGATTTTTCGAAAAATAATACAGTAATTTACAGCTAAGCATTTGTGCTCAGCGAGGAATGCTACTCTTAATCCTATACAACAATAGCCTTTAAGAGCCTGCGCTCGACGTTGAGATCACAATAAGCCGCGAGCCTTAGCCAAAATAGGAGTTTACGTATTGATCGAAGACGCACCATCGTGCGAAGGCCATTAAACGGCCACAGGTCACACGACTGGTGCTTCGGTATTCATAGCGAGGCGACCCCCCCCTTTTCCAGTGCCGCCTTCTAGGCCGCTCGGGGGAGTTGTTCACCACCTCCCTCCAAACGGGACGCTTTTCGTTTTTCTGGCGCAGCGTAGCAAACAGTCCCAAGGCACCTGATGCATAGAGTACGCGACATGACATGTGTTAAGAATTTGGTAGTTAAGAATTTCAGGCTGACTTTTTTCGAAGAATAAGAATTTACAGCTACTGAAAGCATTTGTGCTCAGCGAGGAACGCTACTCTAAATCCTACGTATGCAGTAGCCTTTAAGAGCCTACGCTCAACGTTGAGATCACAATAAGCCGCGAGCCTTAGCCAAAAAAGGAGTTTCTTAACTGCTGTCGCGTACTGTATCTTATCTCGAAACCAAAAAAGCACAGAAACTATTTCTGCAATAACGAAAACAACATAGGGTACAGCAGTACTGTTGCAGTGCCAATCTTCCTCTTCCGAGTGGCTCTGGTCGGCTGAAATAAAAGGACCGACAGAAATGTGCTCCCTCCCTCCCCCCTACCGTACGTAGGTACAACCAGTCACACCCGGTCTTTCCTTTTTTGTCCGTCATCCGCCGAGAAAGTACCTTCGAGAGATTTCGAATGTTCGGGTCTGGTGCTTTTAACTCGCCATGTCTCCGCATACGACTGGCAGCGACTACTCGAAGCAGCACACGGATGCGTGCTGGGCGCATGGATCGCGAAGTACATTTATAAATTGATGCCTGGTAGTATTATCTGTCTGTGTCGCTGTCACCAAAGAAGAGACAAAAATACGTAACTAAAAGGGGTGGATTGATGGCGAAGTCCGGTACGACATGACGCGCACATGCGTACTGTCTATCGCTGTCGCCAAAGAAGAAAAGCAAGCTGATTGAACGCCGTCACCGACGGTTCCCTCGTGGTCAGTGCGAGCGAAGGATACCATCAACCAGCTGAAAGAGGAAATCTCGAACCTGAGCAAGCTTGTCGAGAAGGGGGCCGGCCTGAGCGTGGGGCAGGAAAACATGGTGAAGGAGCTGATCAGGGTCAGAGACGAGCTCACACGAAAGACCGACGAGCAAGGTCGAACTATCGCGGTGAGCACTGCGAGGAGATCGAGGCTATACCTTTGGGGGGGAACCCCGTTTGACTACAGTACCACTATTTGTACAGTAGTTTAGGCTTAAGACTGCATAGAGATAGGTTAGCGACCTGCGCCAGTGGCCCCGGTCCCCTGAAAAAGAGGCCTTAAAAAGGACACCTCTACCGCAGTTTGAAGAGTATGATAACAGTGTTGACACTCCAACCTATACGCGAATATTCAATGTGGACTCACTTCGCGTGGGTGAAAACACAAATGTATGAATGACGACTGCTGTGCTTTCAATGGAGCTCTTGACGTAGACACGTAGCTCTCACGCACAAGGAGATCCATTGGTCCATTTATATCGGGTACCTGGTACCGGCATAAGATATACGCGCACTGTCCCAGCGACTTGACGCGTTCCTCCCTCCACAGTAGTGGTTGTTATGTCGGAACCACCTATGCTTGTTTGGGCGGTCCTACGCGATGTCAAATGTGCCGTGCTCCACGAGCCCCAACCTTTCACACATCGGACAGATCACTATCTACAGAATCAGATCATCATCTAGATCATCTGCCGTAGATCATCTAGATCCTAGCCTGCCGTTATGAATTATTGTGCAGGATCCGTATAGCACGTAGTCAACCCAGGAAACATATTAATATTACGGGGGACCGTAGTAAATAGGACCAAATATTGTTAGGAAAAATAGGGAAATATATAGGTTTTGGTGTCTACCGTAGGTTCTATTGGGTCTGTACAGTTGGTCCTATTATCTATGCACCAAATGTTGTTAGCAAAAATAGGGAAATATCTAGGTTTTGGTGTCTGCAGTAGGTCCTATTGTGTCTACAGTAGGTCCTACTATTTATGGCCCCCCGTAATAGATGACGCAGATTATACAGGTCCAACCAGGTAACAAGAGCTATATATCATATAGATCAGGAATATATCTGCCCTGAAACGATCTAGATCATGGAGTGTAAATCGATTATCTGGATGATCTAGACCATGATCTGTCCGATGTTCACACAATGCAACCTTGTTTGTGTAACCGTCCCTTTCCCCCGTGAATCCATTTATTAGTGAACTGTCAGCACCGTATGATAGACTGCATCGTTATGTATTTACACGCGCATTTTGCGACGCAGATATACGAGACGCAGCTAAACGAACTGAGCAGCCAGACGCAGTCGCTTTCCAAGGATGTCGGCGCCAAGGACGAGCTGCTGCACGAGGCCCGCGACATCATCAACGTTAAGGTGTGTTGATGTGTAGCGATAGGCGGTAGGGTTTTTTATTTATTATTATGACGTCGCTTTGCTCGCCTTTCGCAGTGTGTTCTTCTGTGCTTCCTGCGTGGACGCGGAGGGGACGGAGAATGGGAGTGTACGTTCATTGTCATGTTTTTTTCGTTTTATCACATCCCCAGTGACCACAATAACCTCACATTACTGGCTTTGGTGTTATCGTCTTTGCTCAAGCGGTGGGTTGGCTGACTATTACTCGCAAAGTAGTTACCAGGTATTATTCTACAACACTATTAATTCTTGGCTAGGGGTTATCGCGCGGTTGGAAATCTGCGGAAATTTGCGTCCTTGCATCTGACTGACGTGTTTATGGGTCGACGTGGTGTTTTTTATTGGCAGAAAGACTAAATAGTCGTCATCACTCTTCCACTAAGTAACTAGTCGCCATCACTATTTACGGTCGTCAAGCCCAGTCATCTCACAGCCCTAGTGTCTGTACTATTGTTCTGTATTATGGGTATCTTGGGCAGGACAATGAGATATCGCGGGAACAGCGCAGGAGGCAGCGGACAGACAAGGAGCTACGAGATGTGCGCTCCAAGCTGGACATCAAGACTGCCGAGCACGAGGAGGTGAGACGCGCACATTCAGGTCAACACCAACACCAACACCAACACCAACAACAACAACAACAACACACAACACCAACACCAACACCAACACATAACACCAACACCAACACCAACACCAACACCAACACCAACAACAACACATAACACCAACACCAACACCATAATTCCGTTCCTATGTACAGATGATCGGGTCCGACAGAACAACAGTATACTAACTGTGCTCGGGCCCGGCAGAGCAGTAGTAATGCTCGGGCTCGACTGTTTACTTCTGCGTGTGGTACATGATACACAAGCAGGCCAATGCTATCACAGCCTTAGGGGCGCAACGCAAATGCTATCACAGCGTGAATGAGACTCGATCTGTTTTGACCACTTTAGAACTGCAACCCCGTTTTGCGGTCAGACTGGTTGGAATGAGGAGAGTATAATGCATTTTGCAACAGTAAAAATAGCGAAAGCGCTATGTTACGCAACCGCGAGAAACAGTCTGTCTCCTTCCAAGAGCGGGTACTGTGCCTAGGATAGGACGAAGTCGTTCAGGGGTTGTAGCTAAAACCAAGGGCCGGGCCCGAATGAAAACTGACTCGATCGGACCACCTGCGTTCGGCTTTGGAGAGGATGTACACATATCACCCTTCACCCAGCCAGATAAAAAGCGAGCGCAGTGAGTACCACTTTGTCCGTAATCACAACGTAGTGGTTTCACTCTATGGGAAGCGATGCGATGCTAATCAAAATTCGGAGAGAAGGATATCGGAGTGGATCGACCAGGCAGCAAAATGGCAAAGTCCTGCCGACGACGCCATTTGTGAAGTTACTAGGGTGGAGACACAGAGTATCCCCTGCTGGTCTGCCTAGTAAGCTAGTCCTTGGTGCTACTCACTTTCTTCCAGAGCTTCTTCAGACGTAGTAGAGAATCAGAGCTTTATTATTATTCCTGGAGCCTAGATGACATCCGATGAAGAGGGGCTCTCGCCCCTCTAAACTCAGGTTGATCCCTAGTACAAAACGCTATCCAAACAATACCAAAACGGACCAATTACCTATTTCTGAGGTAATTACCGGCCTTTCAAGGTCGTACCATAACAGTATTCTATGTTTCACCTGAATTTTCTGAGGTTTACTCGCTTGTGGAGCTCTCACTCCAACGACCGACTTTTCGTGAAAAATTGCAGGCTGTGAGCCCGACGCGCAATCCCGTGGGGGGTATCCATTATTCCTGTCTTTGTTTCTGTCTTTTCCCGAGGGTTTTCTTCCAATCCAGAGTTCTTGGAGCCTCTATCCTGTGACCTTAAGGGCTTGGTTGTTGTAGCGATGGGATAACGTGAGACCAACATGGGGGGTAGGATTACTATTTATTATTATGAGAAATGGTCAAAGGGAGGTATACCCCCCTGGTTTTTCGGCCATTTGGGGGTATAGGCAAAACGCGCCCGCGGCAGGCGCTCGCTCCCCCGTGCCCAAACCTGCCTCAAATGCAATTCCGACGCACACTGGCGAGATGCCCGAAGCCCATGCCGAGCACCCACACATTTTTTGTTTTCCTTTTTTTTCGGGCACGTTCTTGAGCCTAACGGGACAGCGGCACATGAGGGAGCAAAATGATACCCCTCTTTGACCACATGTTAGGGGGGGGTAGACCTCCAAAACTCTACTAAATTTATCTACGACCCCCAATTGACCACTATTTATCGCCATTTGCCCGAAACCAAAATCCCCTTTTTGACCACTTTTGGCTTTTGCCTCAACAACGACTATAATAGTACGACTGTATGATACGTATCCACGTCACCCCCCAAGAGCCCGAACAGACCCCGGGAGGAGCATTCAGAACTTGCGAGTAGTCGCAATGGTTTGTCTCCCATGAAATCATGGCACAACTATACAAATCAAATATTTATACTGTGTAGTGTAACGGATTATTATAGAGGGAATACAGATATCGTTTCTTCTCATAGCAAACATGACGATGGTGGGATGATAATCAGAACATCTATATCTATACGTGTAGGTCAGGGGTTGCCGGGTGCTTGGTTGCTGGGTGCTCGGTACACGAATACACCAGCCCGCCGTCGAAGAGGCACAGAAGAGACACCCACCATGTCGAAGCAATTTGAGATGGGCTTCGCTTCTGGTGCATATTCCTTAGACCCACCTTCGATCACGATAGGGTGTCTTTGCTGTGCCTTCGACGGCGGCCTGGTGTATTCGTGTATACCAAGCGCCCAGCAACCAAGCACCCGGCAACCTACGACGTACACGTACAGGTGTTCTGATTAGAATCTCCCCATCAGCATCATGTTTGCTGAGAAGAGCCGATATCTATCTGTATTCCGTCTATAAAGATTTCCGTCTGTAAATATTTGATTTGTATTGTTGTGCCGTGATTTCATGGGAGACAAACCATCGCGACTACCCGCAAGTTCTGGATGTTCCGCCCGTGGTCTGTGCGGGCTCTTGGGCGGGTGGCATAGATACGTACAGTAGTTGTAATCGTTTTTGAGGCTGCCAAAAGCGGTCAAAAAGGGGATTGATTTCGGGCAAATGGCGATAAACAGTGGTCACTTGGGGGGTCGTAGATACATTTAGTAGTTTTTTGGAGGTCTATGCACCCCCCCCAACATGTGGTCAAAGAGGGGTAATCATTTTGCTCCCTCATGCGCCGCTGTCCCGTTAGGCTCAAGAACGTGCCCGAAAAAAAAAAAGTGTGCGTGCTCGGCATGGGCTTCGGGCATCTCGCTATTAATAGTGCGTCGGAAGTATTGCATTTGAGGCAGGTTTGGGCACGGGGGAGCGCCTGCCGCGGGCGCGTTTTGCCTATACCCCCCAAATGGTCGAGAAAAAGGGGGTATACCCCCCCCCCTTGGACCATTTCCCTATTATTATTATTGTTTTATTTTTGCCATCCGACAATTGATGTGCATGCAGCATGAGCTTCACTTCCAATCGCTTTCACAAAGCAGTCAACAAATAAGAAGAAAACCAAGAGGGGAAAAAAAAAAAAGAGGGGAAAAAAAAAAAAAAAAAAGCAAAATGGTTATTAACCCTACGCAATAATCATAACCCTCTTCTGCACCTTACCTGCTTCCAGCTTATTAACATCGATCCACCACCCCTTCCTTCTGTACCTGCTTCCGGCTCATTAACTCTCTTCTGTGCCTGCTTCCAGCTTACAAATGTGAGACGAAGGATTTTCCACCCTTCAAAAAATTTCAACCCAAAAAATTGACGAATCAGAAAACTGCGGGCACGGGATGTCTTCTCTCTCTACTTCCTATTATTCCTAAAGAAAAAAATACACATACATGCGGGTCAAAAACAAAAAATTGGGCATATTTCCTCAAACGAGGAGCTCTGTCAGAGCGAGAAATATGCAAACCCTATTTATTACGGGGGACCATAGTTAATAGGACCTACTGTAGACACCAAAACCTATATATTTCCCTATGTTTGCTAACAATATTTGGTCCATAGTCGATAGGTTAATAGGGCCCACTGTAGACACAATAGGACCTACTGTAGACACCAAAACCTATATATTTCCCTATTTTTGCTAACAGTATTTGGTCCTATTTACTACGACGGTCCCCCGTAATAACGCGTTGATCATGTGCAAATATGAAGTATGTCAGGAAACGGTCAGTCAAGGGAAACGTATATGATAGCGGTCAAGGGTGTCAAACCGAGCGTTCCACATTAGCATCCACTAGTTTGACGTCGGTCAAGGTAACTATTGGAAAAGTGCCGTCCGTCAACGGACGGAGGTGCCGTCTGCTAACATTTTTGATCGTATGCCTCGGGGTGGAAACTATTTAATAGTCTGTTCATATTCCTGTGAACACCCTGCCCCCGTTCGACACATTCACAAATCTACGATACAACGCCCAAAAATTAGTGAATCCATACTATTTCAAGACCTTAATTAGTTTCCACCTTCGAGGCACGCGATAATGGGAGGTCCTGATGACTATGGTCCCTCGCAAATATTACGGGGGTGGAATAGCAATCAGAACCCACGGCGGACCGGACCCAAAACACCATGTACCCCCATATGCTTTACTATAACCATGTTAGGTTCTGGTTGCTATATGCTATATCGTGTGCTTCGAAGGTGGCAATTGATGAATGTCTTGAATTAGTACGAAGCACGGACTCAATATATTTAGGGCGTTGCATCGCAGGTTTTTGTGAATGTGTCGAACGGGGGCAGGGTGTTCCCAGAAATATGAACAGGCTACGTAACGCGATGATCGTGCGCAAATATGTCAGGAGACGGTCAGTCAAGGGAAAAAAGTGCAGCGGTCAAGGGTGTCAACATAGTAGACTCTGCCCAGGGTAGTAATACGGGCGTGGAAGAGCAATCAGAACCCACGGCGGACCCAAAACCCCCATGTATGTATACCCATATTTGTACGCACCTTATTCGGTTCTTCTTACTTATGTACCCCCATAATAGACTATACCATGGTACTATTTCGGGCGTGGAATAGCAATCAGAACCCACGGCGGACCCAAAAAACCATGTATACTGTATACCCATGTCGTGTGCCTCGGAGGTGGAAACTAATTAATGTCTTGAAATAGTGTGGATTAATTATATACCTCTCCTGGAAACCGAAAACTAATTTAGTGTCTTGGATTAGTAGGATTATTAATTAAATCTCCCCTCCCTCGCCCAAAAACCAAAGCAATAAACAATACCTGGTATACCAAAACAATACCGGAGGCGATAGGCATTAATTAATTACGCGCCATATTCGGTTCTGCTTACTATGTACCCCCATAATAGACTATACCATGGTACTATTACGGGCGTGGAATAGCAATCAGAACCCACGGTGGACCCAAAAAAACATGTATACCCATATGCTTACGCACCATATTCGGTTCTGCTTACTATGTTCCCGCAGGATAGACTATTGGTGGAACAGTAATCAAAACCCACGGTGGGCCCAAAAAAACATATATACTATGCCTCTATTTTTACGCACCATATTAGGTTACGATTACTATGTTCCCCCATTATAGACTGTTCTACCTGGTAGACTGCTATAGGGAAATCGTCAGTCGAACCGTGGGTCGCACGGAGGAGGCCGCAAACGCGGCGTTGCGCAGATAGTACTCACTGTTATTATGCTTTTGCTCGTGCGACCTCGATCGAATCTCCGTCGCCTTTTTTCTTTAACGGTCTGCTTGCTCTTTTTTGCCGCCTCGATCGGATCTCTCCTGCGCCCATTTGTACGCTCTCTACGTAGGACACCTGTGGTCTGAAGCCTGTGGACGTGGTCGCGGACATATCTGCGACAAACCATGTCTCCCAAGCCCTCATGAGGGGACAGCGGGACTCGAGGGTGTGTGCTGCGCAGCGCGCCTCAGCTTGTGCCAAGTTGGCGAGACCTACGCCAACGCTTGTGCCACCGCCCGACTCGCCGCCGGGGAAGGCTCTCGCGGATCTTGGTAAGTATACCTTGAAGTTGGACACGGGAGGTCCCGTGCTTGCCCCGCTCGACCTCGGCCGCAGTAGTAGCGTTCCTAGCGCCAGCGGCAGCGCTGCTGCTGCTGCCGCTGCTGCTGCCGCTGCTGCCTTTGACAAGGAGGGCAGCAACAACGGGCAGACCGCGGGTTCCGCCTCCGCCGGCGATTTGTTTTCATCAGACAGAAGAAAAAACTCGGAAGCTGCGAATGATGCGAAAGAAGCAGTTCACACCGCGGGACAAAAACAGGGCGACGACGGCAGCGGCAGCGGTCGCAGACACAGCGGACAGCCTCAGCGTGATGCAACTGCGAGACGTGGCAGTTGGACCAGGCCGTCCGGGCCCCGAGTTGGACCAAGGGCCGGCCTTGACGGCGTTGATGGCGACTACTGCCCCTTGAGCCCCCCCGTCGAGAGATCGGGCCGCTCGCGAAGGAGACGTTCAAAGAAGGTGGCCGTTGTCTCTTCAAGCGGTGTACGAGCAGGCGGTGAATCCGAATCGGGAGCAACGGCGCAGGCGGCTCACGACCATCGAAGCCACGGAGAAAATGTTGTCAGAGATTCTTTTGCCAGAAACGTTGCCGCTAAAAATGCTGTCAGAGATGATGTTGCCAGAGATATTGTCGGTAGCTCCGCGAGCAAAAACAACACTGATGATGGTGTCAACGCGGGGGTGGGCCCGACGACCGACCCGCTGTGCTTGGAGGAGCGGGGGTTCTCATCGGCTCAGGTGCCCATCGCCGCGCATCGGGGGAAGGATGTGGCGAATGGGCGCGACCCATCAGCGGGAGTAGCAAGTTTGACTTCGAGGGACGACGGCAAGTCGGGAGCCGCCGCCGGGGGCGAGACGGGGAAAGTGGCGGACATTGCATTGCCAAGGAGCTAAAAATGCGCCGATGTGAGGGCGGTTTTTTCTTGCCGAGGCTATACGTAGATAATTTGTGCCTATATAAGCATACCGGTAAGGACCTTTTCTTACGGCACAGAGGAAAAATAACAGTAGATTGCGGCAGTATATATAATGATGAGGTGTTTTTTTCGTTTGTGTTTAGAGGAGCGAACACGTGCGCTCCTATTATCTTGTACTGTTTTTGCCGTTGCTGTTGTCAGCAAGGTTTGCATTCCGTCCTTGTTCGTGAAGCTATTGGCGCCGTGCCCAATTGGTTGAGGCAACGCGCACCTATGTATCGTGTGGCAGTATTCCGCGGCATTTCCTGCCCTTGGCATTGTATCGCCCTGTTTCTGAACTTGCGTGCCTTGCATACCCTGCGTGCCTTGCGTGCCTTGCGTGCCTTGCTTGCGTGGGTGAATGATTCCCCCGCATGGCTAAGCCAGCGTCAGGCCAAGCAGAGTTAGGTACGTGGCGCGTAGGACCTGTCGCACAAATGGTATGCATATCGTGAACGCTACGTATGGTACGGCAGTTGCATTGTGTCTCCCTGGCTTGCGTGGGCGACTTCTGCCATGAGTACGCCATTCTAAACAGGCATTAACGGTGTAAAGGACCACAGTCAACAACATTTGGTTGGGCTGCCGCGCTGTATATAATTTCGTTTCACGTAAAAAAACATGGCAATCATCTCTCTATCTGCGATTTAAAATAAAAACGGGACGATCACCTCTTCTATCCGCGAGCATGGAGCGCGTGAGACAATGATGATGGTACAGGAACGAAAGGGAGGGCCACACATCATGCAAGCGAGACATGCCGAATGATCTCATCGCAAACAAGCGTGCCGTACATATTTGACCGTATATGTATGTATGTGGCGTTTTGAAATCACGGGAGAGTAGTAGCCGTACGTAGCACGACAAGAGCAGCGCTCGCCGCAACCCGAAAGCGCAGCGAGCGGTTGTCTCAAACTGAGGCGCTCATTGTGCTGTGGCGTGTTCGCGACAATAATAAGATTGATTGGTTGTCATAGCTTTCCCCAAGGCTGCCACCCAAAAAAAATGGTGGTTTTCGCCAGGAGGATTCGTGCTTCCTCAGCATTTATTCCTGAAGCCAAAAACATCGTGATGACAGGAAACAAAACTCATGGCCGACACGGAAACGCGTGCGGTAATCTAATATCCTCCCCCCACCCCCCCCCCCCCGCTCCCGCGATGGGGACCAGAGCAACAGAGAAACAACTAAGAACATCAAGTCCACAAAGAAGCCAGGCAAAGGAACGTTGCTCCACGCTATGCACGCTGCTACAGAACAAACTCTGCGCCCAAGAAGACTCAAATTCACAACCTAAAAGAAAGAAACCGACACAAGCTCGCTCCCAAAATATTATTTTACTTCTTCCCCTACTTACATCAATGAACAGATTGATTTGATGGGTATGATAGAGCTCAACAAAAGTTGAGTATATACACCAAGGTATTATTGCACGAACCGGCTCCTCTCCCCAAGGGCCGCGCGTTGATCCTCTACTCGCCAAGCGCTACGACTACGAGGAGCGAGAGTATCCATCCGGTTTTTTTAGGCACGCACACCACGTCTCCCCCCCTAGTAAGAAGCATTAATTAGCAATCAACACAGACGAAACATCCTCGATCGAGATAGCAATTCACACGATGTGCCCACCCACCCAACCCCCTCCCCCTGCCCCCCTTGGCACCACCTTCTCCGTGGATGGATGTAGGTGCAAGCGTTCTCACCAGTAACACCGTACGACCGCCGTGTCGTTCTATGAATTAATAGTTCGCGCGTCATTACCGAGGCGACTCACCAACCATTAATCTCTAGCAGGTATGATTCAATGATCGAGCGATGAGACCAACACCATCGGAAAACCAACCGTATTATCCGTACGCACGTACGAATGCTACGGTATTGTCCGTACGTACGTACGAATGTTACGGTTTGGGCTGACCGCACCATTGACTGTACGAGAGCATGAACAAGACAATGGTGTCCAAGTCAGGTTTCGGAATGGGCGAGTCGAAGATCGCCTCGCGCGTTTCGAGCTTCACGATGCTGAGATCGACGAGCTCCGTCCCGACTCTCTCTACCAGCAAGGTGGTGGCGCCAGACATGCCACCACCGCTACTACTCTGTTCATCGTCATTCTGCTGCTGTTGCTCTCCCATCGCGAGAACATTAATACTCGCTTCGGAAACCCTGGACACGAAAGCGCTGTACTTGCTACTCTCGCTCGTTGGCGAGTACGGTGGACCCGTCAGACCAAAACGGACGCATTTTATACCATTGACGGGGACATCCATCTCCCATAACCTTGTCTCGAACGTCCGGAGGAGGTCCAGCTCTCTAATCTCCCCCTCGCCCAGGACAGGTGGGCTGTCCATCGCTTTGTCCAGCTTGCGCCCCCGTAGTAGAGGTGGAGGTGGTGCGCCGTTGGTCAGTAGTCGGTCGGCCGTAGTCAGGTAGGTAGGTAGGTAGGTAGGTAGGTAGGTAGCTTTAATAGGTGTAGATTCAGATGCCCCGCAAATAGACCACCAGTGTTTACGGGTTTCAGAAAGGGTCTGGAGATATCTGTGGATGATCTTGTAGAGGTTTCACCAGGAGGTCACCAACAAGTTGAAACGTCTCGGTTTGGTGAGGTCTGACAGGCTCCAGGAGATCGCGGCTCGTAGTAGTGGTGGTGCGAGAGCGACGCCTTGGTTTGCCGGGGGGTGGGTGGGCTGGTGTGGTCGAGTCCGAGACCCTAGCCCGCTCAGCCCCTCGTTTAAAGATTGTCCGTCCGAAACGATTTACGAGGTATAGATTTGTTGCGTGTCTCGCGGTCTTTCTGGAGGGGTGGGGAGCAGTTGTCGCTTGCGCGTACAGATGGTTCGGTTCGCGCTCTACCTGCTGTTGTTGTGTGCTGTTGTTATTGTACTTTTAAAATAATGACCCCTCGTCTACATATTGCTGACGTGTTGTATATATGTATGCCTTTCTGTCAGCACCTGTGAGCTCAACCCCCCCCTCCCCCCCATCCCCTGACTCCCTTACTCTTTTTTTAGTAGAAGAGCTCTTTAGCCTTCCTTGATCTCTAGATCCCTATCACCAGGGTTACAGACCTACAAGTAGGACCTAGAAGAGCTCTCGGACTCTAGAGCTCCAGCTCTACGTACATAGGCCTCTGCGAAGTCTTGTTTAGTTGCAACTATAACACTGAGGTATGCTGTATATATTCAACTGTTGAGACTCGCGGTTGTGCCTGCAACAAGTCTTGGAACAATTTGGGGGGTAGCTATATGTGGGCCATGCGGTGTGTACCAGTAGTGAACAGAGCAGCAGCCAGTTTTTGTGGTCATGCGTTTACGTATAATAACCTGGTGCGTATGATATAATATCTGATACCAGTACGTATGACGTGTATGCGCAGCAGTATGGCATCTACTTGTGATACACCAGGTACTAGTATGACACAAGAAGCAACAAGGAACAGAGGAACAGGTACCAGAACACCCATTCATGAACTGCTGTTTGGCAGTGGCTGCCAGAGCTGGCGAGCCGTCTATTATAGTTCAGAGTGATTCGTAGTAAATGGTTGACAGGTGGCACCTTTACCTTTTTGCTCTTCTTCTACGCTTTCGAGGGCCACAGAGCCGCAGAACATTTTCTTGGAAAATTCTTCGGTGATGATTAAGTGTCAGTGCTCATTGGCCAAATTATCGTGATCTTGAAAGGCTCAGCCAATAGAATACGTAGCCTTGCGATGATCCCCATTACCCCGTCACCCGTCACGCTTTCCGCATTTTGATCTGGTTGGAGACCCGGTCGTCTGCGTTTTACGTTCTGACGTTCTGCGGCACGCCACTCCAAGTTTTTGTGTACACCAAGTGCAAGAGCGCAAGCCGTTCGCTCATCCCAGCGTGTGTCGTTGATTGGCCGATCAATCGAGGCGGGCTTGCCCTCCGTTGCTTGTAACCACCCTCCATCAAAGATTGCGGAAGCTTGATCAGAGAGAGCACGGGGTTGGTGCGGGGGGTGCTTCGTGGTCGTTGCAGGAATGTCGAGCAAACTGCGGGGAGGATCAAGATTCACATCAGGTGGGCAAGTAGCGTTGCTGCTAGGGGCAGTGGCACTATTGTTGGTTGCAGAGGGCACGGGCTCTGCGTCGTCTGTCCACTCTGCGGAGCATGCAACCGATGCACGGTCGCGATCGGCGTTGCACGACAGCGTACCCGTCGCGGAGGGCTCCACTCCGCGAGTAAGCGGCGAGGTGCGCGGATCTGGAAGGGGCAGCTTTGATAATAATGCGGGTGTGGCCTCGCAGCAGCAGCAGCCTCAGGAGGAGCAGCAGGAGCGATTGGGAGAGAAAAGCGATGGCGCATCATCCCCCCTCTCCTTCACCTCCTCCAACCTATACCCGGATGTCATCTGGTCGCCCTGGGAGCAACTGGCCGAGCCTTACAAAGAAACGACCTTGGTGGCGAACTCTGCGCTGGGGGATCCCGAGCACGATCTGTTTATGTGGACGCTGCCAACGGAGAACGGAGCCATCTACGAGGGGAGGTGGGTGGGTGGTATATGGGTGGGTGTCTTTTGGGTTGTTGCGGAGCAATACATGGAGGGTGGCAAAGGTTTGTTGTTTCGCTCGTTGTTTCGTAGTTTGCATCACTCATCATCAAGCTGTGCGCTCCTCCTGCCTCCTGCAACAGCAGCAGCAGGGTCGCCACTTGACATGCCGCGCGCTCGCTCGCCCTTCGTGGCAAAGCTAATGCTGTGCTCTGATGGCGGCACAACAGCAGTACCTGGTATGTACCAGGTATCAAATCATACGTATGGCAGAGGGATGATTATTAGTATAAAAGAAGCATATCATATCCAGAAGCAAGCATGAATTTGATTGTTGTCACATGTTTCTTATTGCTGAGCACGAGCACTGGCCTATGACGTACCAGGTATACCATACGCTGTACCTGTACCTGGTAGCCCATAGGCACTGGCGGGCTCATCAGTCAGTGTGTTTGTTCTTGACGTTAAACCGTTCTTCTATGTACTCGTCGACATCATACTGCTGTCAAAAAAACAATCAGCATACTGGATTGCAGCAGTACACCAGAGCAGTACGAGTACGTACATCAGGCAAAAAAAACGGCACCAATCCGGCAACCGGCACTACGCACACCGCCTCTATACTCGTACGAGGTTATTCCCATTTGTGCCAAGCGATTTTAGCGGCACTATTGCGGCAACCGGCACTAATCAACCGGCACTACTGAAGACCCCTACTACTGCTGTTGTTTTGGTTTTGCCCTTTTAAAAAAAAAAACTTCCCGTTTATTATCTTCACTCGTCTTTCTCCTTGTCCCTCCCTAGTCGTAAGTCAGATCCGGGGACACAAGGCAGGCTCTTCTCCCTCCTCCCCACTACGTACGGTACGTGCTTTGAATTTTTATCGCGGGAAGAGTTCAGCACTTTCTTCCCTCGTCGACTCGCGTCGAAATCTGCTCACCCACACTGCTGTTCAGCCCTGGTGTGTGTGTATTCTTCACATTAAACCGTTCTTCTACTCGTCGACATCCAGCGCACCCATTGTCCGTGCTGATGCTTCACCCTAGGAGAAACACGCTCTGTGGTCACAAGCAACGACACAGAGATAATGCATTACAAAAAATGCATCGTAC
>JAYJME010001042.1:0-18183 GCA_036873775.1 Costaria costata | reverse complement strand
ACATACATACATACATACATACATACATACATACATACATACATACATACATACATACATACATACATACATACACGCATAAACCTGGTATTAGAGAATATGTCATTCTGTGTCAGCTGACAATATGCAAAGTTTAATCCAACCAGACCGTTCTCAGGTACACTTAAGAAGTAACTACTGTTTAGAACCAAAACACTTTAACACGTAAGGTAATGTTCATAACATAAGTAACAAACAAATCAATATATATGTTAATATTTAAAGTTTTATGCAATCCCCGCCAATACACACGTTAAAGGATATGTAGCATTTAATTTTTAATTTTTTATAAATCCATAGCAATTTAAGACGTTACATAATTAATTGCAGGTTCGATGGAGACAATAATATCGAAATGTGTTCGAATGCAAAATGTCAGGACCCAATGGTTGTCGATCATGACGGAGAAAACAACAGTCCAAAGGCGAGATGGGGAACGGCACCTTCAACTTTATCCTTGCCCGGGAAACAAGGAACAAGACATACAGATGAATAATAGAGCGAGTCAAACATGGTGATGCTGAAGCGTGACGGCACCTTACTGTATGATGCCGTACAGGGAAGCCGACGAAGCTGAATCGTAAGAATGACTTCTAAAAACAAATGCATATCGAGTGGATTTTCGCCTTATGATGGAGCAATAGTCGGGGGGGGAGGGGGTAATTTCAATATATCAATGGCTTGAGTTAATCTGGATAATATTGTTTCTGTTTTACCGGAGACGGTGTATGTCTATGTACTATATGCACTAGTGGGGGGCATCTGGATCATTTGTGTCTCTTCCGCGCGCGTGTTTTTTTTATGCTGTCGGCGGTGGGCCACGCAGCGTGCCCACGTGTACAAACGGCTCATAGCTCAAAGTCGCCAAAAATTGAAAGTAACCAGGGGGACAATTTCCGACGTGGCACCGCTTCGCCGGTGACATGAAAAAATCGCACGACTGTACGGGCTGCTTGGTTGTGCCCCGCCGAATGAGGAGGGCACACCGCATACAGCACGCACGAGGCAACAAGGACTAAACCGACTTGACCGAGGCACACATGAGGCGTCGCGCAGCAGTAAATCGTACCATTATGCCAAGGGTCTCTGTGTCTCGCTCCCTGTGCTATGTAGTTGAGGCTTAAAAACCAAAGGTCGCATTTTAGTTTCGGGGGTGTGGTATAATGATCTATGCAGGTCTACCGTACGTGCTTATGACATACGTACGTCGTATTGTCAGTCGATCTAGATCTGATCTATTTTCATGCAAGATCTACCTGCGTTACATCGTAAAACGTTAGTCTTTTGATCTGTTTTGGCGGCCATGGTAGGCACTTCGCGTTCATATGTTTGACAACACTACGAACTTTGCTACTGTGTGTGCGTGTGAGCGTATGTGGGGCCAATCAGATGACCTGCTAGATGATTCCAACCAACGCCTCTTCGGAGTTTCAGAAGCTCCCGCGCAGTATTCAGCACAATAACAGCAGCAGCGGTACAACACCAGTAAACCTCGCATAGGTGTACACCCTTTTCAACCTGCAACAACGCTGGGATCCCACGAAACAACGTCTCGAAGGCGAACCTTGTATCATACCCGCTCTATGCAAATTGAAAACAGTAATTTATTTGCGCCATCGAGGAAGAAGCGATGTGTGTATTCAAGCGTGCAACTCTTACTACTGATATTGTTATGTAAGAGGGGTCGATAAAATCAACTACGTATTCCATATTTTGCTTTAGATGATAATTTTGTTGTATCTGTTTAAGGAACTGTGTTCTGATGAATGCTCTGAGTTAGTGCCGATTATATTTTTGTTAGGGCTGCGAGTTGGCCGGACTTACCGACACGTTATTAGTTGGATGGCAAAGTCAGCCAACAAACCGACTTTAGTTGACTAGTTGGCTGGCGCCGTTTGGCTTCATTCTACATACAAAACATACGATGTATATATACGCCAACGACCTTCGGTACCGCCATCGGCACCGGCACCGTCGACGGCGATGCGTTTTAATGCTCCATGATATGCAGTAGACCTTTCAACGTTTTTTCCCGTCCTAAGGGAGTGGTCTCATGGGGAAACGCGCACCCCGTGGCCAAGAAAACTCCTATATACAAGGAAACCCAAAAGGTCGGATAGTTGACACCGCTACAGCTAACTACAATACCTAGCCAACAAATAACTAGGTAGCTGGAGACTTTAAGTCTTTCAATTTATCGCTCTATAATTGTTATTTTGAATATTTACTCAGGAGTATGTTTCGAAGACGATAGCAATATATTAATTTTGCATTTTTTGAAGACGAAATCGAACCGTACAAATTCAAGATATTTATTGACACCGAATATTGTATTCTACGCACAGTAGACAGTGAGGGCAACTGCAACCAAAAATATAGTTTGTATTGAAGTCACTTTCGCCCGCAATCAATTATGTCTGGCCGGATTGTGTATGCGTTAACAGAAATTGATGAGGTGAGCGGGGAGAAGTAGACTTAGCACACCGTTTATGGACGCTGGTGGTATTTTCATGTTACCAGCCCTTTATGCATTGGAGCTGTGCAAATGACTGAAATACATCCGAGAATACCCGAGATAGGTGATTCCGGTGCTGCCTACGAGCTATACGAGGACGTCAATGTACGCATTATGTCGATTGATGAACCGATAGTGTTACGGAGCCGTTCGATGACAAACGAAGTATAGCTCATGATGCCCCCTGTGGGATGTTTGACGGAAGCAATGTCCATAACAAGTTTGACGAAAATCATCGACTTCACGAGGAAGCCCGGCCTATCGGTGTAGTACGCGATGTGTCCATTATGGCGTCAAACGGTGTAAACAGTGGTTGCCGCATGCTACTCTTCATATTGCCCTACGCCCGCACTGTGACGACTGGGAGGATGGTCTTTACTCGTCGTGGTATTCATCCAAACAGATACATTTATGTGAAATTTGTAGAACTGCATTACAGTATTACCCCGCGAGGAAAACGCACTTACCTCGAAAAGGCTACAAGGCATAATACGTCATCTACACAGGTTTGTACGTCCTAGAAGGGGAACCTGGAGGGCGAAAACAAGTTCGACAAACCAAAGTTGTACTTTAATACCGTGACGGAGCAATGAACCTTTGAGTAAGAACGTCGAAGCGGAGGAAATAAAGAAGGCAAGAAATTGAACAGACGGCCATGCCGTGAAGAAAGTGACTTGAACAATATCGTAGTGTTTACGGTTGGTTGTGGTATTGAACTTCAGAAAATGATGTCTATTACGGGGGACCATAGTTAATAGGACCTACTTTAGACACAATAGGACCTACTATAGACACCAAAACCTCTCTATTTCCCTATTTTTGCACACAATAGTTGGTCCATAGTTAATTGGACCTACAGTAGTGTAGACACAATGTAACCTACTATTGTAGAAACCAAAATTTATGTATTTCCCTGTTTTTGCTAACGTCATTTGGTCCTGTTTACTATGGTCCCCCGTAAATAATAACTATCGACCTACAGATTGAGAGGGTTGTATTAGCATTACAGAGATTAGAGCTTGTGTTGTGACTGCCCGCTTGATAATTTCGGTGAGGTTTAGACTACAACCATATTAACGCATTAGGTGAAAATTGTGCATTATCGGACGAACCCATTCCAAAAACAAAAAGGACGGGAACAATGTTCTTCACGTCTGTTATCATATATTTCGTGCATTCACCTACATCCTTATGCCCTAATGAGTGAGTATCTAATTCAGACGATAGCAGAGAGTCCGATGGCAGACAGGGATGTACTACCAAAAACCACTAATCAGAAAGGTCAAGAAGGGGTCTAGTATGGCCTATAAGAGGACCAACTATAGAGAATCATTATAGTACAGAATTACAACTGCAAACTATATTTCAGAGTAAAGATCGCGTCTCTCATTGAGTGTTGGTGTTGAAGCAGGGTTAGAGAGGACTCGAAAAATGACGAAGAGCAAAAGATGTGTTAGTGCCGGTTATTATGCCACATCTAACCACTGGTTGGAGCTGTTTCTGCATAATGGTGATATGATAGCAGCGGTAAAACCCAATCGGTCCAGGGCCAACGGGTGTTGCACTTTCGATGTTGTCTTTGTAATCCATGTACGCGTGCCTAGACGATTGATTAAGTACTTTGTACGTGCAAGGTAGACACCGGAAACAAGAATATTGTAAGCTAGATATCACCGATGGAGACAGAAGAAAGACATCACGAGCGTCATAGCAAAAACAGTCGATCCCAGCAGCCACGTGGGAAAACCTGCAGAATCCGTTCTACATCTGTCAAAATAAATATTTAGTGACGTTGAACACGACGCAAGACAGTGGCCGGAATAGCCTCACAGCTGTCCCGAACAGCCTCGGACCGTTTCCCGAAGAGCCTCGGGATGTTAGAGATTGAGCCCAGGCTTACGGAGATACTGTCGGACAGACCGAGATTGAAGAAGGCACATATGGCTTGCCCGAGGGCCGTCTCTCCAAAGTTTAACTCCAAACAAAGGCTTGCAGCATACCTCTTCCGACGTAAAAGGCAGAACAATAGCATAGAGCGTACAGTTAGATGTCGTGGCAGTGAGGTTGAATAACCCGAACACAGTGTGCGCACCTTAAGCTGCGAACACTGATTTCTGTCTGGGGAAAGACGAGCGGAAAGAAGGGGCAATCTTGAGCAGTGATCCAGATCGCTGATCGTGCGAAGGACGTCTTCAATTGGCGGCGATACTGTTTGCTTCGTGGGTACTGTGTGGTGCTCGGGGGGGGGTCGAGAAGTGAGACCAAGGAGAGCAGTTTTGACACAGACAATACGAATTACGGCCCCTTTCCCGAAGTTTATAACGCCTTCCAACATTCTTAAATAAAAGTCTGGTACGCGAAGTATAGCAAGCACTATACCCTGAACCTGTCGCACAATATATACATCCCGTTACACTTCTTGCCCACTGACAACGTAGCGTGACTGTTGTCCATTTTTTATACATTTATTGTAGGAGATTCGCGCTCCAACGAAATTGTAGCAATTCCGATGTTGCACCTAATACGGTGCAGCCCGGACTCCTGATGTTCCCATGAGACAAAAAACAACTAGAACCAAGAATATGTTCCATTCGTGGTTATGAAGTACTGCGCCGAAAATACATTGGGATGTTGTGTCGTCGAACCAATCGCTATCGTCTTGGATTTAGTGCTATTGTTGTCCGCGTTATTCCCATGTGACATTCAATTATGAATGTTGGAAACCAATGTGTAGCTAGTGTGGGAACAAACGCTTCGTTGGCACTATTTTATCGGGGGGAAAAATTATCCTTGCGATGTCGTCTACTTTCAATGGCCTAAACTGATAAACAGTCCCATGTTGCTGTTTTGACAAGGCCTTCGCTTTCGGTTTGCATTCCATTGAGATATATGACCAACGATCGCTTTGTGCCCACCCGCTCTTTTTGGAAAATAAGAGGTTCCGGCAATACTAATCGTTCTTGACACAAAATTGAATTCAACACACATCAAATTAAAACTATTAGAATTTGTATTCACCACGTCACGGTAGAGACACCTCGAGGTTACGCAACCATTGGCTAGGTAGAAACAAGGGGCCAAAATATATGTATACAACGGGTCAATGGCCTCCAAACCTAGGCGAGGCCGTGGCCCTCCACGAGCGTGTGACGTTGGACTGTTCTGAGCCAATCGTCGATTGCGTAGGACCAAGTGGGCCGGTGGACATTGAAATCCATCTTTTCGCGTTGATCAAGCAATGCGTGTAGTGGTTATCTCGGAAGGATGCTGCTTGAATATACATGGAGGGCATTACCGGGTCGCTACTATTGGCGAATGCACACTGGTCTAGAGTTTTACCGCGAAGTACATATTACGCCTAGTCCATGGCGAGTAAGTGCCTAACCTCAATGGTTGATATCTTGGTGACTCGGTATCGTCGCAATATAATGTTTCCGTTGGCATGGGGCGCGTAGGTATATAGTACGTACGTGTCCTGGTAGAGCCTAGGACACCTACGCATGCTGCACTGTCTAACGTTTCTGAGTCAGAAAGGCATATAAGATAGGGCTTATAGGTATATGTTATGCCTTGCTCTTCACACCACTGACAGCACCGGACCCCTACAGAAACTTTGATACCAAACTCTTACGGGTTGACAATTAATGTACGATCGGATAAATAGATACTTCAAGTATGGATCATTTTATGTACCTGGCACGGGATTCCAATAAACGGCTTTCTCTCGATGTCGTCAGGGTTGTTGGTTCTCTTTACCTGCAAATATACTCCGATTGAATACATACTGTAGGTATTTCTGGTACTTGGCACCTGACATAAAACGGGCAACTCGTATAGTGTTCGCTATCCTCCGGTGTGTCGATATTGTCTCTTCGATCGGATACAGCACAGGCTTACCGTCGTTATAGTTTGAAGGTCTATAGTGACAGCTCCTTAACATGCTACAAAAGTGCCTGTTCGTGGTTGTTGCGATTTCTAATCCTCTGCGAAACTGAGGTGTAGGTGTCTCCTGTACTCTGCCCTTCGTTTCGCTGGGCCTATAGATTTCGTTTTTGGGTCCCCTTTATTTTGATGCTGTTTGTTGGTGCTATCTGTTTTAGGTTGATTTTTCCGTTTAGCATTTTCCTCTGCGATCGCAGATCATAGGAAAAGGAGCAACCAGCATAGATAATGCCTAATCGCTCGAAACTCGGCGCGTCATTCCTAACGAACACAACAAACCACGGATCGTGAGAGTTTTCTCGATAGTCGTGAAGTGTAAGGCCACGCAGGAACCCGAGGGAATATGTTGCCAAGTACGCGTGAGCAGGCGTTGCGCCGACAGACACCAACCACTTGGAAATAGAGTTAAACGGTTCACAAGCAGAATCCATTTGTTTCTGATTATGTAAACTGATGTAAATCTACAAGAATACAGATTTGTTTTCCCTTTTTAGCTCTGGGTTTGGCCTACTAAACTTCCTTAAACGGGATGAAATGCTCCCGGCCGGCGTTTTTTTGTTTGCGCTATGTCAATGCTTCGAACGATCCGCAAAATCCCCAGCTAGCTTCTGGTCAAAGCTGTTTTTTCATTGTTGCTGTGCCCATGGTACTAAGTATTAGCGCGCAAAAACGCTAAATCGTGCAAGGTTCAATGGTTTCTTGACTCTTTGGTGATGTCGGCGGCTGTATGACCGCTCGAAGTCAACTCGCGAGTTGTTTCTGGTTGCCTGCCGCTGCTGTCCGGTGCACTCGATGCCCTTACGCACCTCATTCTGAACGTGACAGGCTTTCACGGGCTGTGGTTGCTTTGGGTGAGACGTAGCTGTCCGCAAGTGAAGTGCAAACGTTCAGTTGGGGGTCGAATGTTCGTCTCCTTTCATGTCTTCCAAATTCCGACCAATTCCGACCACTCCAGCACCCCAAAGTCGAAGTGTAGACCTCCTTTGAGAAGTTGCGGCCGGGCGATCTGGAGAGAATCCCAAGCTGCTGTAGACCAGACACTAGTTTTGAACACCCGCTCTAAGGCACGAACCAGCCAACAGTCTAAATGCAGGGTGATAAAACAGCGGCGTGGTTTTGTGTTCCGGTGAAACATCTAGATATTAGAGTTAGCCAGAAGCCAGGCGATGAGAGGTAGATGAGATCCTGCGTGGCCTATAGGTCACTGCTCACGACAAAACGCTCACGGTTCAAACCACCACAAGGTATAAATTTCCTCTTCAAGAGTAGGCTGACTAGAAATAACGAACTCATTCATGCCTTACCGCATATTGTAAATCTCCGCATCTTCAACAAGATACTTAGATTACTCAGGTTAACTACTACGAATCAACTATAGAGTAGTGAAAGTGAACTGCAGAGTCCACGTTCCATAAAGCCCCCTTGACGAGACGTCGATAGCTAGAGGAGACTGATACCCAAAACAAGAAACACAACTCGAACACCATGTAGAGTCCTGTGTATGGACAGCGGAAATATGGGTGGAACCATGTTTTTGCGAGAATCAAGATACGAATGGAACAAAACGTTAATTCCTGTTATATGAACAGCTGTACTATGGATCAAATGATGGCACAAAGTATGCTTGGTGTAATTTTCAGCTACAAATACTCTAGATAGGAAGCGCAAAGTAGTCTGCTTGGTGTTCAACGCTCCCCCTAAACACACAGCTAGAGCTACATGGAACATAAAGTAATAGTAGACTATAGACGCTGGTCCAATACATAGCGATGATGGATGTGTGCTCGGAGGAAAGTCTTCGAATACAGTTATTTCGGTATGAAGATAGTGGTATCACAAAGGCTATACTCGTGATACTGTTTTGTCGATCAGCGAGCAATACCCTTAACCGAGAATACCTTAAAAGGTACTTGCTGTACGGGTACAGCGCCCCTTTAAGTGGATGATAAAACAATAAGAACTTGAAGAAATCCCGCAAAACCTGCTGTTGATGTATTTACGTATGTCCAGTGCTATATTGAAAGGTGCATGTTATCACATACCAGGTACTTGGTAGAGTTTCGTGAGTCGGTAATATGATATACCTACACACTCGAAGAAATATTCACAACCTCGCCAACAAGTACCGAACTCAAAAATATTATGTACGGTGTAGACGCACGCCAGTACAGCAAAACGTGCACTACATGCCAGTCAGTCGTACGAGCTTTCATGGAACAACCCTTGTACTCATACTGTACATTATTGTCGACGAACTAAGCAATACTACGTTGTAGAAAAGAAAAAAAACAAGAATGCCCTTAGAGTACGACCTACTGGTAGCGCGTTGCGTCAAAGGCGCCTCCGTTTTCCTGGTAACCTGCTGTGTTTTACATGAGGAAGAGCTGATCTTATGATTCATGACGTACTCGAGGGTAGACGTCTGTGGGGTATTGCTCCTGTTTATGACGATGATGATAATGGTGACGATGATGATCGTGTTGACCTGATAAGGATAACTATGAAGACGTCCGACGGTTGATGCCGTGATGTCGGGTATCCCATCCAGATTGATCCTACCGCTTAAATGCATCGTAAGTTTTAATTGTGTCCCCAAAATAAGAGTGCAACAGAAACCTGTAGAACTCCCAAAGCAACCAATGTCCTCATGGCCGGGTAAAGCCGACTTCACGTCCTGGTGAAAGCTCGCGAAGTACCTATCTACTTCAATTTGAGTAGAGCTGCTGGCTGCCGCGTCCATGGTAAAGGTGTTTGTGCTGATGGCGCTAAGCTGTCTGATACAAGGTACGCAGATGGCGATTCCTGCCTCTGTGGTCAGGAGGTTGAGTTTCGGCAAACAAATAGTGGGGCTTTGCAGTAAAGCTGTGTACCTTTCAGATTTTCTAGCCGACAGGGATACTTGACCTCAGGGGTAGGCCCGTATACAGTGTTGTTCCACCATGCTGTAGTAGTTGTGAGTGCTGTGGCTGCAGACAATATTATAACGAACAAGAATAAGCTCATGAATATGTGGAAGGCGATATTTTGAAAAAACTGTATCTATTGTGCGTCGCAGGTGCTACTGTTGTACGAGTGTTCAGGTAGTAGCTGATGAAGTTGATGCTATCGCCCCGGCTGCTGTAGTTTTATGGCGCTGCAATGACGCCCATACTTTATGTATTTGATATTGCACTCGTGGTCGTACGACGACTCGTAAACGTAAAGTGTTGGTAGTATGTACCCATCTCAGTTAGTGACGTTTTGTCTATGGTGGGGCTGGCTTGCGCACTGGTATTGAAGATGGATTTACTTTGTTGTAGACCGAAACAAAGGTGCAGTGTATATCCTCCGCAACACCGTATTCGTGCCGTTGTCGTGTTGGGTTGTTTGGTGCAAGTGACAGCAAGACTGCTTGTCGGCAAGGAAAGCTCATTTCCTCTTCTATCTATGGCTTGCAAATACATTTTAACGAATGACCTGGCAAGGCAGGACGATGAGGTTGCAGCTGCTCTGCAAACGTATAACGCCCCTTGGGATTGCGAGAAGGCCCGTAATTGCGCTTGGTTTAGAAAATATGATTTCTTCAGAGCCTGGATATTTGCCTCACGCTTTGCACACGCGAGGGCAGTTGCTGGAAAACAGTATCGTGTCCTTTCGGGTCTGGCACTAGCTTCAAGCGTAAGAGGGTACACGCCGTTGCTCCGGGTGAACACCGTGTGTAGCCGTGTATGCCCCATGCAGTCAGTAATGCCCGTATGGACAGGACGTGGGTCTCCCGATGCTAGGCTGGGTAGGCCATTCGTGTACGACTTTGCTGCATGTTACATGTGATTGGTTTGGGATGCTTGCTACGATAGAGGTTGCACTTTTTGGCGTTTTATATGTCTGAATGACGGGGCTCCGTAACCCAAAACTGTCGGAATGTCTTTCCTGTTTCGCAATATGATTATGTGGTTTGCCTAGTCCATGGGTTTGTTCATCGGGATGCCGTTCCACTCTTTTCAGAAACAGTGTTCGGGTGTGATATGGAGCTCCTAAAGTTGAGAGCCTCAGAAAGAACATCATGGAACAACACCTCTATCGTAGCATGGGTCCTTCTCGTCTGGAAAATTGAAATTGCACACTGAAAATTCCCTGTACGCACCTCGTACCACTTCGTAGCTTATACAAACGGTTATAATGGCGACTTTACGCGAGTTAAATAGCTCAAACCGCACTCCAAACTTGCTACACGCGGGAAGCAGTATTTTTGGCTAGGAACTAGAAAGCAAATAAATAACCTGCTTCGCGCGTAAATACGAAGAGCAGTCTCTTAGCTTTCATATCATGAATGAACTGGACGTCGATGTGATGCCTGGATGTCGAAGCAGTTATTGAGTTATCAAGAAATTACACCACAAATAATAATGCGCACGCCGTTGTTTGAACTTTTTGTAGAGGTTGACGAACTACAGCGGGACGTAGCTTGGTGCCAGTTGATTTATAGCTCAAATGGCGACTCTCAAAATTTGGTATAGTTAGAGCAAGGCTCATAATCCATTCAGAACAATGCATATCGAGGCTCTGTCTCCGTGAAGAGAGATGGCAGAGGTGTCACCAAATTGTCTTCAATAACCACTTGTCCAGAACAGGGAAATACATTGTTTGGAAAGGCGCATATATATGTGGCAATAAGAAAAGATGAGAAGGTAAGGTAGAACAATGCAGGAGAAGGCAGGAGTAGACACGAGAAGAATAGGGTTGAAATAAGGCACTGCTACACAGGAGGATAGAGGTGGGGTCGACCGTAACCTGATCCTTGTCGAACACTATGCTACAGGCAGATGTAGCCTACGGGGTGTCGTACCGACCGACAGTCCGTCCTATAGTAACGTTTTTTTGCAATGTGCCCTGCTACGATATATGTAATCTTCCCTGTGATTATGGTGGTAAGTTGGTTACCCTGTACTATGATCAACTTTCGGATATAGGTAAGTTGATGAGTACACAGTATGCCGACTAGATAGGACAAACTCAAGTCTTGCCGTATATTGTTTTTCTCCGCTACTAGAGTAAGATACTTAGTGTACTCAGGGTAGTAACTACGAATCTACTAGATAGTAGTGGTAGTGGACTGCAGAGTCCAGATTCCCAAACTGAAAACTTCTTGGGCAAGACGATTGCTAGTGGTTTCGTCTCGGCGATGCAAAGGGTATCACTCCGTGGCCGCGATTACCGGATTTACTCATCACTAGGAAAAACAGAAAATGCCAAACAAAGGACAGAGCGTATTGCATCATGACTTCGTGGAACTCCGATGGGGGTGGACAGAAATTTAAAGGCTTCAGTGGAGCGCACGGCTCCAGTCAACAGAGCACAAGGTGATTAATTACCCAAACGCATTATAAGGGGCTGATTCTTGACAAAACCCCGGTTTCAATATCTTTGATGACTTCAGAGGTTGTACCTGTTTGTTCGTGTATTGGGAAGAGCAAGACAGGTGTATATTGAATGTTCTTTTTCGTGTATGTCGTGACCCCCATTCCCCTGTCCAATATGCCATGACGGATTGCACCGTCCCTTGGTGCATGGTTTGCATGCAAATACTACAATAAACAAAAAGGGAGAAAAAATCTATTTTTTTGTGGGTCTTAAATACTGAATTTCCAGACATAGCGCATACGTAAACGTAAACACTCTATAACGTAGACTAGCATACAAAAAACATTCTACCCTATATCGACATAACGCATACGTAAACACTCTATAACGTAGACTAGCATACAAAAAACATTCTACCCTATATCGCAGTATCATCCTTGCTGGTGTAGAATCCTATTGTGTTCGGGCAGTGGTGGGAGTCGCGTCTAACGCCCACAATGCTTTCATAGCCTGCCTACTGTATCGTCCCTATCTACTACACTATGGGCGGCACACATGCTCCGGGCAGGGGTGAAAATGTTCTAAGGGTTGGAACGATTATTTGGGAGATATTATCCTTCCACATATTTATCGTTGTCCTGTGTTTATGGGTAAATGAAACGCCAAGTACTGGGCTGTGGGCGGCCTTCATGTTCCCGAAACAATTGCATACCACAACACATCACTAACTGTAAGGTTTACCGTTACAAAGCACCACAGGTTTAGAATCTTCCTCGTCGGGATTGCAACGTTTCCCAATTCTCGCGCGTACGAGACCGATAAGTTGTGTTTTTTGGAAGGTCAAAGTCCCAGCTGTATAAATATTCAGGGCCTTTTGCATAGGCCGTCGCCGGTGCTCGGCCTTTCCACTCAAATGGTCCTTTTATGGGTCGTGGCCCAACCCCAGACACATATTTCCAGATAATGTGCAATGGGCCGGCCTTTGGACGAACCAGGGATCACTTGACACAGCGTCACAGCTGTGGCCGCCGAACCGGGGTGCGTCTCCGATGCAACCACTTAATCCTTCAAAACCCCTTCACCCCTTCACCGAGCTTGTGAGTCGGTACTGAGGGTCATGAGAGATTGACAGGTTACTTGGGAGATATCATCATCCCAATTGTTTCTCGCTCTCATGATGCTTAGAGGTGTAGACAACGCCAAGCGCTTGAAAGTATACGGGCTTCAAGTTCGCAAAACAAAAACAAAATTGTTGGCACCAGAGCTCACCAAATATCACCAAATATAAGGGTTTGGCCAAAACTATAAACGAAAGGTTTTTTACCTGCCTCCTCGGAATTGCTACGTCTTCCGAGGTTGCCTCGTATTAACCAACAATTTGTAGTTTTGGAACGTTGACCTCACAGATGACGTCATATTGATTCATTGCTTTGTTGTGTGTAGGGTAGTGCTGGGACAGGCTCAAAGGTGGGCACTTCTGATGTAGAAACACAAAGGGTATATATATTATTCGTCGTACAAGGGGAAGAGGGTAGCAGCACAAGTTGAGTCGTGCGCGAGCAGCTCTCAACCTGGAAAGCTCGACAGAGAAATATGCTTGTAGTCTCTGTTGAAACCCCAAATACCGTTACATATATATCTCGACACCGACTACATGAGTACTCTCAACAAATATTCAGTAGGGTGTTTGCGGAGATCAGAATATGGTTAGGTTTGCAAGACCAGGCTATTCACACTCTTCGAAACAGAAACTGATGTGAAAACGCTTGCGAAGACCTAAACCACAGAACTCGGACGACGAACATGCAGTAACCAATCACACAACAAGAAGACAGCAACTAACTAAAACAAAAAATATGCAATACCAAATTTTAAAAAATGCCAGACACAAACGGCTTGGTTTATATTTGAGAAAAATGTAACGGGCTTGAGGCTACGGCGATTGCTGCTGCTGCTGCTGCTGCGGTATCCTCCGTGCTCTATAGCAGAGTTATGCGAAGGGTGCCAAACGTATCGACACCACAGGGGCTCGTCGTGGGGTGTGCCTTGAGGGTGCTGTGCGGTGTGCGCTTGTTTGGCGTGGTCACATGTACAAGAATCTCCGTGACACCGCAGTATCACATCATCGGCCGACTAGTACTCGCTCGCGGTTCGCCTGCAGCAACAGTATAAGCATTATTGCTGCTGCACCCTGCCAAACCTCCATCGCGTATGGCCGCGCGCCTTCGCCGACGTTCGCGGCGGTCTCGCGCTGACTGATGATACGCCACATGGGCCGCTATGTGGCGTGCTGCCGTGTGCTCGTGATGGGTACAGGTACTGTTGTGTGTATTCTCGTACCATCGTGAAGGTGACGTATGAATATGGGCTATTGCCGCTTGCTTGACGCATATGCCGTGTTTCTGTTCGCCTGGGACGGCCCGGGCTCTCTTAACCAACGGTAGTTTGTTATTTTCGAAACGCCAAACACGCAAACCTAATCCGAAAATCATCTGGTCCTGAAGGCCATTATGGACGACTTTAGAGCGTTTTAAAACTCGAGTTTGGGAAGTTGATTATTCTCTGGGACCTGGCAAATAGAAAATGACCGAACCAAACCATAATCTGGTCTTCGCAAACACCATGTTTTATTTTTTAATGGCATGCCGTTGGTGGGCCAGCCGGGGGGGTTTGGCCGTGCCGGCCGGATCCTGCCGAACAGGGGGAGTCTCGGCTTTCCGCAACTAAAACCTCGCAACATTTCGAATATTTGTAGCTGCTCCAGAGTGGGGAAATGCCGTGAAACTGCCGCCGTGATCTCGATCCTCGCTATATGCCACGCGCCAAAAACAACCGTCCTGCGCTTGTGAATAATCTTGATAGGGTGCATACCTCAGGAAATCTAGCGGTATGGTCGCACAGCACAGTGATCATTTGTTTCTCTTTTCTTCCATGGCCCTTAACGGGTCATTACACGACCCGTGGGGCGGGTGGGTCGGGTGAGAAATATTTTGAAACCTCACGGGTCGGGCCAGGAAGTCTTTCCACCATCACTGGTCGGGTCGGATCAAGTAAGGTAGGGTCGCGTAGGGTCGAGTCGGGTAGGGTTGGATAAGGTCGGGTCGGTTTGAGTCGGATCGGGTCACCTGACCCCACCAAATACCACCCGACACGCAAGCCTTGACCCGACCCGTGAACGGCCCTGCTTAAGTCCGACGTTTTACATTTATAATATTGAAATTAGTGTGAAAGCGGCTAACTCCCTCGGTTTAAAGTGTTTTGTGTTCTAACTTGAGTTTTGAAGATCAAGTCCAACCTTTTGAACAACATTCCTCCACTTAGTTGGCTTTTCTTAGCTTGAAATTCGCCTGGGTACATTCATCTTCACATTAGGGTGGATATTCAGTATTATATACCAGATATAAGTTAGTTTGTTTTTTATTTTAAGTTACTGTACGGGCGACTGCACCCGCTGCAATTTGCGTAGGTCTTACAATATGAGAGTAATAATATCTTGGCATTTTTTGGCTTAATAATTGAGTAACGGCTCTGCACAGAATTATTTGTCTAAAACGGTGCAGCAACGTCTAAGGCAAGTTATGACCCGTTTTTGGTACACGTTGGGGTCAGGGTTAAGGTTTTGGTTAGGGTCAGGGGTCGGGTTTGATCTACGTCGATACCTTCATACTATCACGCAATGCATCCTAGCGGGCTAAATCATGCAATGCGTGAAGAGCGCACCCATCTAATTTTCCTTACAATAATCTTGTACACGGAGCACTTTCGCATCGTGCATTTTTTGTTACTAGTTGCTGCCAACGGCAATATTGCGCCAACATGAAATTCGGTCCTGATTCTGTGTTCTAACTACGAGTAGAGGTTGGACCCGTCCATAAAGTTACAAGTATAGCCGCCGGGTATACGCGGTCAGACCCTGCCGATTGAACAGGTTGGGTCCGATCTCAATACAGGCGGGTATTCAGAGCCGGGTACACGGGTACCCGGGTACCCGCCTGTCTCTGAACCCCGGTTCAGCATCCTCCCAAATATCTCTCCAAAACTTACGCAAATGGACACAATCCCCTATTATTAGTGTAGTAGTGGTGGTAGTAGCGGTAATAGGAGAAATATTTGTAGATTACCAGTAGTAGAGCATTTGGAGTTGGTTACCTGGGTACCCGCATTTTTCCGAACTCTGGTTCAGTATCCTTCCAAATACCTTTACAAACCCTTTACAATTGAACACAACTCCCTATTAATAGTGTAGTAGTGGTATTATTAGTAGTGGTATTAGTGTTATTATTTTGTAGATTACTAGCAGTAGAGCATTCGGAGCCGGTTAACCGGTTACCCGCATCTCTCGGAACCCCGGTTCATTGCCCTTCCAAGTATCTCTACAAAACCTAGACCATAAAAAAAATCACAAACCATTAGTGTCGTACAGTAGTGGGGTAAGTAGTCGCAGCAGTAGTATTACGGGGGACCATAGTTAATAGGACCTACTGTAGACACAATAGGGCCTACTGTAGACACCAAAACCTATAGATTTCCCTATTTTTGCTAACACTATTTGGTCCATAGTTAATAGGACCTACTGTGGACACAATAGAACCTACTGTAGACACCAAAACCTACATATTTCCCTATTTTTGCTAACAATATTTGGTACTATTAACTATGTACCTCAGTAATAGTGGCAGTAGCAGTAGGAGTAGTAATAGTAGTAGTAGTAGTAGTATAGTAGTAGTAGTAGTAGTAGTAGTAGCAGTATTAAATAGTAGGACATTAAGTAGTAGTTTAACAGTAGCAACAGCAGTAGCAGCAGCCGTATCCTTTGTCTGTAGCCGTAGGTTACGGCACCCAACATGCTCATGGAAACGTTTCATAAAGCAACCGACGATGCGCACGATATATCTGTCTGTCTTCTGCTACCTACCTATATGTCCTTTAGCGAGGGCCCGGGATCCGGTTGATCTCAGATGAAAACGTGTGAGTAGCCTCGTTTTTGAGAGCATCCATATATACTGCTGCAGTCTGCTTATTTTGTTTGTTGTCCATGGTATATTTCGTTTCGCTCTTTTTGTTCGTCCGCCTGTTCTTTCTTTCTTATTTCAATGATTATTCGTATGCAAGGGTATCGAACTGAAAACATAAATGATTCCTGACATAGGGTATTATGTTGAACAGGGATTTGCATGATTGTCTCCGCTCTATTTCCTCTGTTCGTGCCACCGAAACAAGAACAATGAATGTAAAAATGATGCCGGGTACCGGGTACCCAGCCCATATATGTGTACCCGGGAACCCGATCATTACAATGGCCATACCCGGCGGGTAGGGTATGTCCTGAGGACGAGGTCATGGCCGGTACCCGTTTGGAGCGGGTAGCCGGAGGGTCCAATCTCTACTTGTGACGTCCGTCGAAAAGCCTTGATCCAGCGTATTTACATTCTGGCGTGCACGGGCAGTCCTCGCTTCGCGGACTGTCATCTATGTCGCGACACAACCCGGATTGAAGCGAGCGCAACAGCCCCAGCCTCGTTGCTTTGCGGCGGTTCGTCGCTGGGCGTCGCGCGTACTGCGCACGCGAGTTCAGCTTCTTCACGGGATCGTCGCAATGGCCCATAACCAGGTTCTGCGGTTGAAATGTATACCATCGATGAGTATACATGTACTAAAAAAATAATTTTGATATATAGAACGATCCTTGGCATTTGAGTCCAAGGCGGTGCTTCCAGGGGCGCAGAATTCAAAAACCTGCACACGAACCTCATGTTTTGCTGCCATGTTTACCAGACGAACAGTCGGCGGCGAGACTCAAAACCGCACACTACCGGTATTATCTCCCCCCTCTACACGTCCCGCTCTCGTCCGCGTCGATCACGCCATTGCCTGCTATATATGACGTGAAGTCGAGCAGTTGTGAGTGAATGAAACAAGTAGCATACGATTATCTTTTTGTTTGTTCTTTCCCGAAGGGATGCTCTTCGGGCTGGCGTATATACCCTCATGTAGATGCAACAGCATTTGCAACTGAAACAGACTACCTGCGAACCTGCAACAACTATACCGCGTACTGCTCTTGACTCTACTTCCATACCCTCCCCCCCCCAAAGCTAACGCCTAGGGTTTCAGCCACGGCTTCGAGTTGCCAGGGCCCTGCGCGCTCGGCTCGTGCGGGGTTGGATAGGCCGTTCCACTGCCCCGGGTGTGCATCCGCCGTGCCCGCAGGTTTTCGCCCTCCCCCACGACATTAACCTCGCGGAGTTCCAGAATTTCGAGCCAGGTTCCAGAGTGGAGACATGGCGGAAAGCTGCTCTATCCAGCGTCAGGCTCAACAGTACAAAGTATATCTCCACCAAAAAAAG